>CM045566.1:1355830-1615287 GCA_024721245.1 Mitragyna speciosa | reverse complement strand
TTATAGAATGACTGCTCGTGATGTTATATCACTCCATGAGGGATCCATCCAGAAAGCGGCAGCGACGGCAAACAACAACCCATAATCAGAATCCTCCGCCGAGAGCCGGAGCCCAGTAATCGGCTCCGTTGTCATTTCCAACATGTTGTGTGCAAGAAACTGGAACCAGGCACAAACCTCTACTCCTCAAGTCCTTGGGCCGATCTTGGACATCCTAGTAGTACAAGAAGAATGAATTCCAAATATCCACGTCTGGAGCAATTACTATTTAGGAACTAGGGAGGTACGAGAAGTACGCTAATGTCCTTTTATTGATTGCTTTAAATCGTAGATCACTGTCATTTGATCATTAAAGCATAAAGACCATGGCAGAAGAAAAACTATTATTATTATTGCTATTGTTAGATGCAGTTTTTTTAACAGGAAACATCAATTTATGAATAAAAACTCCGTAAAAGATACAATAGATAGCGTTTTCATAATTATTTAACACTCAACAAGTCGGAACACATGGCATGGGTTGAATTCTCGTGCAAAAAATCTCTTAACACAATTCAGGAGGGGGAAAAAAAAAAGGAGCTGAAAAAGTATGAGTTGCTTTAAAGCAGGTAATGGATCCAATAAAGCAAGCATGCCTGCCAGACTATTCAGCAAATAATATTAAACAATTCCCTTTTTCCTATAGGAAGAATTTTATTCTTGAATCTTGATAGTCAGTGAATTAATGAGAATCAAATGCTACTCCCTATTAACCAGTAGACACACGTGTATGAAAGAGAGAAAGAGGATCTTCCTCTTGCTTAGGGAAATGTGAAAATGCGCATGTTGTAAGTTGTATAGCTAACTTACAGATTGTGTTGGTGACCCTGACCCATGCTTCCTCCTGATACATTACCCAAGTACGGCGAGCTAAGTGCCTGCTTTCACAGATTCAGGTGAAAGCATCAAAAAGAGAAAAAGATTACAAATATATTCTTCTCTTTTCTTTTGATCTCTTATAACTGAAAAATTATCTGATGAACGCCTGGAAAGCACAAGTGAACTGGTACTTTTAGGCTGCATGCTTTCCCTAACTGATTTTTTAGTTGCAAATAACAGATTGAAAGAGTATATCCAGTATAGTGTAAACTGAAGTAATGAAAGAAGTAAACATCACCTCAATTTGGGCCTGAAGGAATCTGATATATGCAATTGCTTCTGATAAGACAGAAGCAGTGTCAGTCTGCAAAAGAGAAACATGCCATTATACACCAATGTCATTTTTACTAGGTCTTCCCAATCTCAAAAGACAAAACCAGATGGGAAGGGGAGTATAAAGTAGAGGAATATTATGTTGCTCGCTATTCTTATTACCTCCACTAAAGTTAGCTAGGCAACATATATGTTACAGTTGTACTATTTGTTATAATTAAACTCTTTTTGATGGGCTTTTATCATAAAATAAATAGCTTTTTATTTTTTACTTATTTCTTTGCTTCAGTGATCACAGTCATTGGGATGAGAAATTTAGAGATTAATGTTGGAGATGGAGATTTTTATTATTTATCTACCTTTCCAAATGGGGAAACAGTTGGTGAAGGGCTGTTATTCTATCCCCTAGCTTCTCCTTTCTAACCTGTTCAAAACAAATAATAAAATTTCTGATAAGTGGAAGTGGCTTCATTAATTAGGAAGTCCCATTTCCAGTATGGAGAAAAATTGACTACCTTCAGAGCTGGTTGGGCTGAGGAATGTTGAATCCTAGGCTTCTTGGATATGCCGCCTGCTGTCGAGCTGTTGCACTTTTATGAAAATACAAAGATAAACGACTGATTAAGAAGCAATGAAATAATTTCATAGTGGATAATTATTTTTGAATGCAATAACCATGTGTGTGTGTGTGTGTGTGTTTTTTTTTTTTTTTTCAGAGGGAATGAGATAGCACCTCCTAAATTCAGAACTACTTTTTGTGATTACCTATTTCTTGTTTTAAACTCTCCTTTTGTTTTTGATCCAAAGACCAAGTTCTTTTTATCTTACTCTTGAAAATAAAATATACTTGGATTTTTTGTATACTTATTTGTGGGGAAAAAGAGCAAAGAAGAAGCTTTAACCACCAGCAGAAAGCAACTTAAAAAAGAAAAGATAGAAGAAGAGGAAAAACCAACCTCTCCAGAATTTATAGATAATTTACCTCAGATGAATTTTCCAGATGTTGATTCCTTCGTTCGGCTTTGGTACCTGAGAAGTTCAATAAGTTACTGCTTAAACTTGTGACACAAGAGGTAGGGGATGAAGCAGGCACAACATGGGACCAAGGAGGCCTAGATGCTCGAAATTCATCATCTACAGCTCCATATAGTAGGCTAGTTTGAGCAGACTCTTGCTTCACATCAGCAACAGGAACCCTTAAAAATGGATTCAAAATGGGGTCTTCCCAGTTCTCCAACTTCTTGTTTTGAAAAGGACTGGCAACAAACCTTTCATGTTCATTAACCAACCCACCCCTGCAAAGTAATCATCATTAGAATTAATTCACTCATGTTCTGTGTATCTAATCGCGAGAAAAAATTTTTAAAGTTCAGAGGCAAGAGATATCAAGAACTGGAAGTAAAAACAAAAAAGAAATTAAAATTTCTGATTTGCCAAAGAAAATTTGTATACTAGTATTAAAGATCGAAATTGAAAAAAGAAAAACACATACAAAAAGCTAACACTAGGAAAGATGCACAAAATCAAAAGGGAGAGAGGGGGGAGCTGTACAAAAGTAGTTGGCTCCAAGAGCGCGGAAAGTCTTGATTGGAATGATGTTCAGCCAAAGAGTTGGAAGAAAGAGGTGAAGATCCACCATACAAATTATACTGAGGAGGAGGAGGTGAAGGAAAAGTGTTAGAAGGGAACTGCTGATGCTGATGAGATTGTGGATGCATGCCATTCATGCTCCACCCGTTAGGGTTTCCTGCCATCATTTGTAACAGGTAGTACTACTGATTTTGATTTAGCTCCTTATTTGTTCATTCGCGTAAATATAAAACAAGTTCCTTCCTTTTGCTTTCTTTTTTAGCTTTTGCGCTTCACTTTGTCATCTTTCCTTGTTTGAGCACCAAAACGAGCCTTTGTTGAAGCTTTCAGGGTTGTGTTTGCTTTCTCAGAAGAGGCTCAATCAAACCCATCCATGTCTTTGTCAACAAAGTAGTAGTATTTCAGACTTGTGGGGTTGAGAAGCTTTCAGCTTTCAGCTTTAAGTGTTGTGTGTGTATGTGTGCGTGTTTCCTTTCTTTCCATCTTTCATATATCAATACTATACTGTTGCTCTTTTTATTCTTACTTTAACTTTTTTATAAAGTGGAGGCAGAAAAAAAGCTGTTGAGGAGTGTTTTCAGGCCAAAAAAACAAACATTTGTGGAGCTTATTTCCTTGATTTGGGGTGGTAACTAGGGATTGTTTTAGAGCTAGCTTGGGTTTAGGTTAGGTCCGGATATCATATTGTGTTAATGAGATAGTGTGCTTATTTCCCAAGCCATCATTGGATGTAGCAAATGGCATAGAAATTTAGCAGCTTCAACTAGAATGAGCCGGAAAAATAAATGGACAAAAACTATAAAAGATATTAGCACATATCAGCATACATATATGAGAAAAGGAATAATGATTTTTTGGAAGTAAGATTATCTATTGAAGAACTTAAAAAGCAACAAGGGCGACAGCCAAATTGGATTAAGCATTTACTAATTTCAATCAAGCAATCAAGAGAACACAGGATATTTTCTATCGGTATTCATTATAAAAATTCTAGTGTGTCAACAAGTCTTGATTTTCAAGGGATGGTATGTAATGAGAAATACAGGTAACGTATATTAAGTCAAGACGTATTGCTAAGGTTACTAGAAAATAACCCTTCGTTTAAGCCAAAGAGTTTTCAATTCCGACTTCCGACTTTGTGATAGGTAAATTTTTTTGAAATGTTTTGAACGGAACTTAAAAAAAATGATCTTCCGAAAAGGGAAAAGATTTTTTGGTCTTGACTAGACAAACTTTTGGGCGTTACATCCAATTACTTTGACTTATAGAACCTAAAGTTAAAATCAAATTCAGGTTCAACGAAATTCAATATGCCTGAAGTTCAAAAGGTTGATCAAAGGTCTAAATCAGTTCTCATCAAACTGGGGGTCAAACCTCGTGCTTTGGGTGGATGGGCAAGGAAATCTTTTGCAGCTGGAGGGCCGGAGCTGACGAGTCCACTTACTCTGACTTTGAACTTGCTTTTGTGGTCCATCAAGCCCTAAGATCGGGAAGCTTGTTACATCCAAAACTTGGTCCATAGTCGATAAGCCCAATTCCACCAGTTGCATGGGTAATATTGTGGAGATCTTAAAAAGGTTTGGATCAATTTGTATCTATTTCGCGACCCAAATTTAAAATCCGGCCAGTTTTCATGTTTTCAAAAGTGAATGGGAAAAAAATAATAAAAGATTTTTATTTTTATTTTTTGTGTTGATAACAATAAAAGATTTTACTTATTTTCGTCCAACTAAAATGTGTGGGTTGTAAACACTAAATACTACTGTTGCTTCCTGTTAATGGTTATTCACTTGTAGAAAGTAGATATAATTATCTATTCTATTTTTTTTATCATCAATTATCATTATAATGTGTGCTTTTGCCTCACACAATTAGGGTGAGGCTCTTATATCGGAGCTAGAGTAAACTTTTAAACTTTTTTGCCACGCACAATTAGGATGTAGCTTCTAATCCTAAATTTACCATTTTTTTCTCCTCTTCTCTTAAATGTCAAGATTGGGATTTAAACCTCGAACCCTTAGCACAAAGAACACCTTGCCAAGGTCAGGGTTTGAATCCTCGACCTTGGCATGGAGGTGCTCCTTGCTGGGTTGGCTGCTCTTCTAGGATGTAATATGTATGATTAACAACAAGATCAATCATCCAAATTTTTTTTCCACCAGCTCAAACACTTCCTCAAATCAAGCCATACACACCAAATGGAGACAACATTCATTGGATACTCCTAAAGAGACACTTCCTCAAATCAAAGCCATACACGCCAAATGGAGCCGACATTCATTGGATACTCCTAAAGAAACCCGTGATTTTTTATTCCCTCCTTACTAAGGGTGTGTTTGGTTACATGAATACTTTCAAAAATTATTGTTCAGACTCTTCCTCCGGTCATATTTTTTATCTGACATCTCATCCATTCAAAAATGATATAGTAATGATTTCCAAAATAATCGTCATCCATACATATACACATCTAATATGTTATACATATACAAATCCTAATATTACTGAGTATTTGTTTAATCGATTAGTCCATATTTCCTCACCAACAAAAATAATAATAATAATAATAAAGAAGTAAAGAAAGAAAATAAACAATGACGTTGTAGTGGTAGTATTTAATAGTAGAATAGGAGTAGATCTAACTAAGTCCCAATTAATTAAATTAAACGATCCCATAATTAATAAATTAATCTCCAGTGTGAAGTGAAGTAAGGGATTTAAAATCTTGGACGAGAAAAGGAAAATGACGAATATATCACCGCACAAGCACAAGATGCTGGAGAGGGCGCTGTCGCTGTCGACGCGAAGAGCGGCGGGGCAAGTGAGTGACGAGATAGAAGGCGATGAAGAATCTCCCAGCGGCGACGAATCCAAGACCCGTAAGCACGTATCGTCGCCGGCGATTATGAGGGTTTCGCATTACTTGACTCGAACTGGACATTTATGGCCAATTCTCGTTCTGGGTCTGGTCATTATTGTGGTTTGCTCCATTTTCGTTCACACCCGTGATTTGGTCTGCATCAAGGCCGCCTCCTCTGATCACATCTCCCGGTTGCGATTCTTCGGTTACGATGACCTCGAGTCTGATTTCGGATCCCTCGGTGTTCCCTGGTGTAAGCGCTCTCTCTCTTTCTGTCTCACATATGTACTACATATTCTTTTTTTTTTTTTTTTGGGAATTTTTATGGTTTTAAGGAAGTTTTTTAGGATAGATCTGCGGTGCGTTCATTTTCAATCCCGGTGTGAAATTATGAATATTTTATATTGAGAAAAATTGAATCTTTTTTCTATTTAAGTTTTAGGTACAGAAAAATTAGATGAGATTTGCTGCTTATGATTCATATATAGCTGTCATTTGGCTATTATGCTGGTGATTATTGCTAAAAAGATTGTGAATCAAATTGGTATCAATTAGCAGCATCGAAATAGAACTCGTTGTTCCTTTTTATTACTTTGAAGATTTAAATTGAGGACAGAGAGATGAGTTTTGCCCGTTTAATTGTTATCCTTGTCAAAAGGCAGATCGAAACTGGGAAAAACTGTTGAATGGACGCATAAGGATTTACTCAAAGGCTTGGAGGAGTTTGTGCCAATATATGAAACGCGACCAATCAAGAATAATATGTATGGAATGGGGTTTGACCATAGCTTTGGGCTTTGGTTTATTGCTCGGTGGCTGAAACCAGAATTGATGATTGAGAGCGGTGCTTTCAAGGGGCATTCAACGTGGGTTTTGCGGCAAGCAATGCCAAATACACCGATTGTATCCCTTTCACCCCGCCATCCTGAGAAGTACTTAAAGAAGGGACCTGCTTATGTTGATGGAAATTGCACATACTTTGCTGGAAAAGACTTTGTGGATTTCGGGAGTGTTGACTGGGGACGAGTGATGAAGAAACACAAAATTAAAGATCTTACCAGGGTTCTTGTCTTCTTTGATGATCATCAGAATGAATTGAAAAGGTGATCGTGGTTTCTGCAATTTGGAATGCATTTCCTGGCAAGGAATGTGATTATATACAATCAGCAATTAGGTATGCAGTATTTTTCTTCGGGCCTGCTTCCGTGAGAAGCATTGATTTTTGTTCTGTTTCTGCTGATTTTTTTCGTAGGTTAAAGCAAGCACTCAAAGCTGGCTTCAGGCATCTTGTTTTTGAGGATAACTATGACACTGGAACAGGGGACCATTATTCATTCAGGCAAATATGCGACCAATTTTACATAAGAGGTTGGTTTTCTACTAGTCTTCTTGTCTTGGACAGATGAAAACTATCAGAACATTATTCTTGATTCCAGACGTTTTTAGCAAAATTTATAGTTTTATCTTCTTTTCCTTGTTCAGTTTTTATGCTTATTGAATATTTTGTTTTGCATCAGATGATTTGCTTTCTTTCTGCATGCTCAACCTAATTTTTTTTTTTCACAAGAATGCATTCAATCTATGCGACTGAGTGCAGAGATCTTACCAGAGATATATGCATACTATCCTTATTTAGTCATTTTGATTCTTGAATAGCCGACATTTACGACTTCATGCAAATGTTAACAATATGGGTTTGCCTCTGTTTTCTATTTTGGAAGAAAGCAAAAGATAGACATGAGTAATTGTTGTCACATAAATTAAGTGATAATTGGTAACTGATCTGAGTCATTATGGATCCAAAATTGTAAGTGATATTTATGCTCAACATGTCGTAGATTTTTATGCTGCAAAATACGCATTGAGGTCATGTATTTCGAACTTGGGTATGTTCAGAATACTAACATTGTAATGCTAATTGGTTCTGCTTTATCAGTTGCCTTCATTTTGACACTTCACATTGTGCTTTTCCTCCAGGTGGTGGCCATAGCTGCTTCAGAGATGGTGACGAAGCTAGGATAAGGTTTAGAAGGAAGAAATTGTGGGAGAAGGCTGTGGATATAAATGAACTGTGTGGACCAGGTGAAGCATGGTGGGGTGTAAGAGGGCAGATGCGCGATGATTTTAATCACAGTAACAAGGCAATAACTTACCCGGAACATTTTCAGAATAGCAGGTTTGTAGAGTCGGTGCTGGATGTTTACTGGGAGCTCCCACCTGTGGCTGGTCCTTCTCTTACTCATCAAACAAGATATGATCCAGCTAGGGTACCTAGTCCTATTGTTGAAGATGGAAAATATGGTTTATTCCTGAGACTTGGATTATCTAGACTAGATACTTCTGTATTCAACGGATATACTCAAATGGTATACCTTCAGATTTCTGAACAAGACTCTTAGGGCCAGTTTGGGACGGCTGTTGTAATTCGTGCTTTTGTAAGATTAGATCATAGGTTATGGTTAACGTGAATTTGAGAAAAAAAACACGAGGATGATTTTAATTCAGTTTTTATTTTCAAAATTATATTTAGCCCTTTACTGTTGGCGCTACTTAAGATTTTCAACTTTTGCCTAGACTAATCTGGGTAGAAAGGATCACAAGCTTTTGTTGGGGAGGGGGGAGGGGGGAGGGCGGGGTGGGGAAGGAAAAAAGAAAACAGTTTTTGTGGCATTTTTTTTTTTTAATCCAGCAGACAAAATAATAATCTACTAAGTTAGATTAGAACACTAACAGTCACGAAAACACTCACTTAAGCACACTTTACGAGTTAAATCAAAAGGTAATTACTGATTTAAGGTTTAATTCACTGAACTTCAATGTAGGGACATTATCACACAGTTTTTGACGTGGGACACTACCACACAGTTTTTGTGGCATAAGAGAGGAAAAATGGATGGAAGAAGGGGCAGAAACGGGCCCCGAGGAACTTCAGATTTTTGGCTCAGAATAATAATTTACTGCACATACATGCCAACTTCGCACATCCTCTCTCTCTTGTCCACCAGAAATTTGTCTTAATTATGCTGGTGAAATAATGACTTTAGCTAAACTTGGTAGAAGCATTTGTGCACTTAAATGTAGTGGTACTACTACCATAACGTTCACCAGCTGCATTGCCATTTCTCCATTCAATCTATCATCAAAGAGAGAAACAGAGAAAAAGTAGAGAGAGATGGCATCACTAGACCCTCCAGATTCTCCCCCAAATATTCCATCTTTTGCAATAAGAACTCACGACACCAACAAATTCTCCAGAAGCATTTCCCATAAAGAACCATCTTTTGTTGAAACCCCACCTCGCTTCAGCTCAACTTCCCTCTCTCCCCGCCTTTATCTCTCACAACCTTCAAGTCCTCGACTCTCCTTCACTTCCCCCAAACAAGATGTCGATCTCCACACTATCTACAGATGTATTTCTTCTGTGCTTAAAAAGGACGGTCAGATTTTGTCCATTGCAGCATCTAATGGTCTAGTCTACACAGGTTCTCAAAGCAACATAATTCGAATTTGGAAGCTGCCCGAGTTTACAGAATGTGGGCAGCTCAAGTCCAAGGCATGCATGGTCGTTTCACTAGAAGTATCAAATGATAAGGTTTATGCAGCCTATGCCGATTGCAAGATTCGGGTTTGGCACCGTACATGGGAAGGAGCTATAAAGCATGTCCGAGTAGCAACTATTCCTAAGCCCGGAGGTTATGTACGGAGCTACATCACCGGCAAAGATAAAATGGTAACGTTTAACATATTTAATTATGAAAATGGACTGACTTAATTAGGCGTTTATTGTCAAAACTTTGTAACCCATGCTTTTATGATTATAGTAGTTGGTATACAGCTGTTCATTATCATTAATCTAGAGAGTAGCGGAGGCCATGTGTCTGTGAGTAACAGAGTACTTCTGCATGGACCGCTTTCCTTCTTAAGACCCGAAGGATTTATTCTTTCTTTCTTTCTTTTTAATCTCATGTATGGGAACACAGTGACCATTAGATGGTAGCTTCGAAGATTGCCCATACGGCTATACCAACCTCAGTAAAATTGATTGAAACGGTCGCTTTAAAGCTTGAAAATGAACTTGAAAACTAACAAAGCAGAAAACAGCTCAATGTTCATTGCTTTACATGAATTCCTTACCTACCCTTTGCCATTTTGAATTACCGAATCAGGATGAAGAAAACTGTACCCCAAATTTTTTTATGTCCCGTTACTGTTTTACTGCTTTAGCACCATAGCACAGTAACCTTGCTGCTTTAGCATGTCTTTTTTATTTTAAAGGATCTATTTGTTGGAAAATACAGTCCAAAAATAGTAAGTTTTCTTTAAAATTGTAAAGTTTTATAATTATCATCTTATTAAGAAAAGTTATAAATATTCGATATGGTCACCTAACTTTTAGGCACTGCAACCCTATCTAATGTTCTTTGTTTTAAATGCAATGGTAAAATATGCTGTCTTGAAGTACGAATTTGAGGCATATCACTAGACTTTTGACTACAATTAACTTTGAGAAATTTGGAAGTACAAGCTTTAGTCTTTCAAAAATCTCTTTTAATGTGATATATTTTTCAGTAAGAAATTATCAATTTCAAAAGGTTAGATGCTACTCCCCAGCTTGCTCTCGTATAGGCCATCTATTCTAAAAGCCTAAACAAGCATGTAGGGGATGGAAGCATACTTGGAAAAAGATAAGAAGCCTATTGGACGTACTGACTTTTGTTGTTGTTTATGGAACTCTCTCTCTTATTTCGACCATAACATAAACTTTAATCTACAACTGACTGGCCGATTGGGTCCTTACCGTTTAGGTTCTTTAGGAATCGAGGAAGATGGGGTCTTGCCTTGTCTGCTTAACATAAAAAATGCATGCTTTAACATAAAGGCTTTCTTGAATAACTTGAACCATCAAGAGAAAACGAGATAGTATTTTAGTATATTCGTGCGTATAGTAGCACGTAGTTCCTTAAATTTCTTCTCAGCCCTTCTACCTCTCCTCTTCCTCTCTGTGCGTGACAAGGTTGTGTCTCTGGTTGGAGGGAAGCCAAAATTTATGAAATTTAATACCGTGAATTGCCATTTTTGTTTAATGAGTCTAATTTATATGCACATAATGGTCCAATGTGTGCTTTGAAGTTGCAATTACTTGTTCTTGAAGACGTGGAGTATCTCTGATTTCAAATTGGTATATAAACCTATGTTTTCAGACTCGGACCGGATATCGAACCGGCTGAGCTCAGGGGTCAGGGGTCAATGGGTTCGACCGGGGGTCGATTCGGGGTCGAACCGGATGACGTCATAAATATTATATATATATATATATATATATATATATATAAACACACACATATATACACTTACTAATTTTTTTCTTAATTTTAGTTGTTAGTCCAAAAAAATTATAGCCAAAATACCCTCAATAACCATTCTGATATCTTGGTATTAATAGTTAAAAAAGCATTGAATTGAAAAAATTATAAATAAATATAATAGACTCAAATTATTTACTTTTTAATATAATTGGTATAAAGAAGTAAAAGTAAAGCAACACTAATATTTTGTAATTGGTCAAAGAAGTTGGTTGCTTTTGGATTTGATAACTAGCCCAAGCAAATAAAAATCATGTGTTGATTTAGCATTGATGTTCATTTGTTTGATTTATGTCAATGGGCTCATGTCATTGTCAAAATTCAAAGACAAATAATTGTTGTAATCTATTTTCTTTAGACAATGAATATAGAAGCCCACAAAGATGTATAAGGTCCCATATCTGATTAAGTATGGAGCATTAATGGGGTTGGGTTTATTTTTGACTTTTGACCAAAAAAAAAAAAAAAAAAAAAAAAAAAAAAAACTGGCCGGTTTCCGGTTTCCGGTTTCCGGTTTCCGGTTTTTCCCGGTCAAACCCGGTTTTTGACCGAGTTTGACCGGGTTTTTAAAAATCGGTTTTTTACACTAACTCGGACCGGACACTTGGCCGGTTCCCGGTCCGACCGGTCCGACCGGCCGGTCCGGTCCGAGTTTAAAAACACAGATATAAACTATTGGGAATGCATTTAAATATCACCAGGACCTAGCAGTTGTTTGTTGAGATCATAATAGAGCTTTTATAAAAATATTCGATAGATTCATCCGTTCCCATTAATTGTGCAATTTTCAGCTTTTGGGATTTGGACAGCAAATTGAAACCGATGCTACGTGCAATAATTCTTCAGCATTGAAACAAACCAACCCCATATCTTAATATTTGCAGATCCCTGAAAATCTTAACAAAATAGAACCTCTCAACAGTACATTATGATTAAATATTTTGTACCGAGTGCATTAAAGTTGTATAGATATACAAAATAACATTGTAAAAGGTTTATTTATTTAATGCATATTATTACATGCCTTTTAAAGTAGGTTTAATATCTATCTAATTAACTAGAAACAAGGAATAAACATGTCCAAACAGCTTCTTAGTGCACATATTCATTTATATCTGCCATGCAAGTATGGCCTTCTTAATTACTTTATTTGAATTGTTGGATAGGAAATTTATACATATTTTATTTTTAGCTAGTTATCATCTTCAATTTCTGTTTGGGTTCATTTCTAGTTATCATTTGTGTGTGCTTGGTTTTTAAAAAGGCTGTTTAATGCATGCAACAGATGAAACATGTAGGGCCAATAACATCACTAGCAATTAACGTATCAGATGACATCCTCTACTCGGCTTCAACTGATAAAACAGTGAAAATATGGAGAATTTCTGATCTAAAATGCATCGAGACAATTCAAGCTCATCAAGAACCCATCAATGCAATAGTAGTTGCCGACGATGGAGTACTCTATACAGCATCTGATGATGCCACGGTCAGGGTCTGGAGACGCAATTTTTGTAGCGGGGACCGACCTCATTCACTGACAGTCACCTTGCCCGCAAAAAATTCCCCCGTAAAAACTTTGACGTTAACCGCCGAAGGTGGGGTTCTCTACGGTGGCTGCACCGACGGCTACGTACATTATTGGCTAAAAGGTTGGTTTTCCGGTCAGTTGCAATATGGCGGTGCACTTCAAGGCCACACCCATGCAGTAATGTGCTTAGCAAACGTGTCTAATTATGTGGTGAGTGGGTCGGCTGATTCGAGTTGCCGGGTTTGGGTCAGAGAGCAAGATGGTCAACATAAATGTCTAGCAATCCTTCAGGGTCATAGAGGGCCAATCAGGTGCATTGCAGCATTTCTTGGTAGGACATCCAGTGAGGAGGTTGATGATGGTTGTACTATTTGCACTGGAAGTTTGGATGGAGTTCTTAAAGTTTGGCGGGTCAAGTGTACAAATAACGCGGCACGAGGTACCTTACAGAATAGCTGTGAGTATTTTGAGCTTGGATGAATTGCAGTAGTTGGAAATTGATAACCCTCTGATGAAACCTAAAACTGATTTTTGTGCCAAGAAATAAAAGAAGATAATAAAGGTAAAGGTAAATTCAATTCTTCCCAGTCGTTATCTTCAAGAAAAGAAGGAAGAACAAACTTAAGTTACTTTTGTTGTTCAAGCTCAGACTTATATGTAAGATGAAGTTAATAGTGACTAGTTACAAACAATAATTCATATATGTCTGTATCAAAAGAGATCATTTGTAAAAATATGATTTTGAACTTGTTATCTAGTTATTACCACCTTTTTGAGTTAATCGTTCTTCAAAATAACAAGGTATATATGCCCGTATCAAGTCTTGAAATAGTGGATGGGTCAAGCATTTGAGGCAAGTAATGCGGTAATATGATTGTCCATCCTAAGTCGTTTTACTATGTTAAGAAATCGAACTTAGATATAGAAATTACAAAAATATTCACCGAAAGACGTAATAGTAAATAATTTTGGGCATGCATAATGTTGTAAATGAACCGATCTGTTTGCGAACACAGCTCGGCTCGGCTCATAGAAGTTCGAGTTCGACTTGTTCGTAAAGCTAAATGAGCCGAGTTCGAATACAAATTTTAGTTCTTTTGTTAAACGAGCGAGCTCGATCTTTCAAGGATATATTTTATTACAAATTTTTTTGCTGATAAAGGGATCAATTTAAAACAGAAAACTGAAAACAAAAGGGGCATCTCCATAGATCCAATCAATCTCTTTCCTTTCATCGAAGTAAATTAACCTAAGGTTAAGTAAGATAAATGCGGGTTTGATGCGGATTTTCTCCCTTTTATGTATCATAGACCGAAAGGAATATTTTCATTCCTTAGTCTACTCCGTTTATAGTTACGATATTTTCTCAAGCTCGCTCTCGCTCGTTTAATAAATGAATAAGAGTTTGAGCATGAGATATTCAGCTCGAATAACATTTTTACACTTATTTGAATCGAACTGTTCGCAAACAAAGCTCGACTCAACTCATGAAAGCTCAAGTTCGACTCGTTCGTATAGCTAAACGAGCTGAACTCGAATACAAATTTAAACTCGTTTAATAAACGAGCTCGGCTCAGCTCGTTTATAGCTATAATGTTAAAATCCAGTAAATATGTACAATCAATTTGGTCGACATTAATGATTATATGCGGAGCTACCATTTTCTGTAATACTTGATCCATTTGATCAAGTACTTAACCTGGCTTCCCAGGTCTGTGCTTTCATCATGTCTGAAATTGACCCACTTATAAATGGGCCAGAGCTTGTCCACTTTGTTAGCCCCTTTAGAGGCAGTGGACGTGCAGTAATGCCCTTTGTGGTTTTCTTCTGGTTGGCCCACTATGAAAATATTGGATCGTTAGGTTCGTTTGGGTTGTTAGGCACGTTTTCAGTGGACTCGTGTTTCTTGAGGCACTTGCAAAAGTATGGTACTCGTAAGGCTTACTGCCTACAGGGCCACGAATAAAAGAATGAACTGCCGAAACCTAAATCCCACGATTTTAATTAAGCTACGCGCGTTTTAATAATGTCCGTAGTCATTTTCTTGTAGGAATCCTTCTCCAAATTTTAGGGAAAACCTGGGCTTTTGATGGGAGTTGGGCCACCAAACTGCTCCCATACGATAAGGCCGTTAGCACTAACTAGGCCAATATTCTGAAATATGGGCTTCGTGTGAAAAACATCCATCCAACTAACAAAAACAGTCACTAACATTCTTGGAATGCCAAATCTGCCATTGGTCCAATGGAAACGGTCAACAAAGTATAGCAATTAAATTCAAGAATTCCCTTTGTAATTAAGCGAGTTTATATTTATAATTACATTGAGGACAAGGTTTAGAGAGGTATTTTGCCGATTTCGCATTGTGATTAAATAAGTACTACCACCATCATATGACAAAGCATGATTTCCGAAGCAGTACCAAATTTAGAAATGAGTGATAATTAGGCAGCTAAAATGGAATAATTTTGTTGGAATGGAGTTGTCAATGCATCTTTTGACAACTCTGTGAACCGTTCCCAAAGTACAAAAGAATCATATGAACGGATATTCAACCCTCCATTAACAAATATTCGACATTTTCAATTGGAGAAGTGGAACCATCAACAGTTCTAAATAATTAAGCACATTAACAATAGGCAATTTGCCAAGATGAAGCCAACCTCCAAATTTGCTAACCACTACTCTCAAGATTCCTCCTATCCATCTCTATCCGGCCAACAAAATTAATTAAATCACTAATTATGCATTATACCAAGCAACAAGATTGAAATGCTAGCAATCCCATTCCATTCTTAGCCACACATTTTGAGCAACTCCAATGCAATCCTCCGCATGATCTTTTTATAAAAATGGTCGGTGCATTTTGTGGCCCAAAGTTGGTCATGCCTTGATGACTGTCATCTTGTTTATTATTATTGGATTTATTTCCTTTACTCACAAGAGGGACCCAAAAGAAGACATTCACCATTCTCCCTCTCTACTATTGGTCAACTCACATGCATGCATCATTGTTCATCGATCGTTCATTGATGGCCTTCGCGACAGTTTTATCAAAGCATGTTAGTGACAGCTAAGATTGCAAGAAATATGTCATATTGGATATGCATGGATTTATTGTACACTACATATTCCCTTTATCTTGTGACAAGGCAAATAGTGGTCTAGAACTCAATCCGATTGACGTGATTATTTGGTCGTATTAGTTGTTGAATTTTAAGTCTTCAAGTATAATGCGTCAAAAGCTAATTATATTTTTGCACTGTATCAAAACACTTTCCTATTTTCTTGTAAAGGAGTTAATATTTGAAAATTTACACTAATAAAAATGTGAAAAAATTGTTGCAAAGATCCAATTTTACGTGGGCCGTCCACATGCATCAAAATTTATACCTTTATAATCACTTTATATTGGATTTATAAACGAATTTTTCTTTTCTTTTTTTTTTGAGAGAAAAAAATTTCTATTTTTTTGTTGGTGAATTCACAAAAAGAATAGAAAAGTTTTTCTCTAAAAAAAAAAAAACTATTATAGGAAATGGTACATTTGTAGTATATATATATGTGAGTGAGTGAAGTCTCTTTGCCATCTGAAAGCTTTTCGATCTATCTTCTATACCTAGCTACATCCATCCTTCCTCTTCATAAGCTCATCCTCAGCCCAAGAAATGGCTGGAATTGCTTTCGGACGTTTTGATGATTCTTTTAGCATAGGCTCTCTCAAAGCATATCTTGCTGAATTCATCTCCACATTGCTTTTTGTATTCGCTGGAGTTGGTTCAGCCATAGCATACAGTAAATAACCATCCTTACTAAACTTCACACTGATTTCTTTTCTCATTTCTAGGTTATAGGAGTAATTATTAGTCTATGTTAACTGGAAAATATTCTCGTACAAGCATTCAATGCAACTTTGCTGACAAAATATCTAGTATGCACGCCCATGCAAATTTAAGGTTGTAATTAAATTAAGGCCATACTCGGTTTGATTAATTTCTGATTTGTTTAAATGCTTAATTGACAGACAAACTGACGTCAGATGCAGCCCTTGATCCACCTGGGCTTGTAGCAGTTGCAATTTGCCATGGTTTTGCTCTCTTTGTTGCAGTCGCCATTGCAGCCAACATCTCCGGTGGCCACGTCAACCCAGCCGTTACTTTCGGTTTGGCTCTCGGTGGCCAAATCACCATTCTCACAGGCCTCCTCTACTGGATTGCTCAACTTGTGGGTTCCATTGTGGCTTGCTACCTTCTCAAAGTCGTCACTGGTGGTTTGGTAAGTTTGATTTTTCTTGAAAGGGAGACTATAATCAATAACTAATGTTATATATTAAAGGGTTTCATGTTTCTCTGATTTATATTAATGGGTTTGATGTTTCTCTGATTTATTTTTTTCTTGTTTTTATCTTTAGGCTATTCCAATCCACAGTGTCGCATCCGGGGTGGGAGCAGTTCAAGGAGTTGTGATGGAAATCATCATAACCTTCGCTTTGGTATACACGGTCTATGCTACAGCAGCTGATCCAAAGAAGGGTTCACTAGGGATTATTGCCCCCATTGCCATTGGTTTCATTGTTGGTGCCAATATCTTGGCTGCTGGACCGTTCTCCGGCGGATCAATGAACCCTGCCCGTTCCTTTGGACCGGCGGTTGCCAGCGGCGACTTCACCGACAACTGGATTTACTGGGTTGGACCACTTATCGGTGGCGGCTTGGCCGGTCTCATCTATCCCAATGTGTTCATGCACCATGAGCATGCTCCTCTTGTTAGTGTTGTGTAAATTGTGACCAATCAATTCTTCATTTCTTTTTTTTTTTTTTTTGTGGTTTGGGTTGAGAAAAAAAAAAAAAGGTCTTTGATCTTGTTATTTTGTAATAAAAGGAAGAAATGGACGATTTATGCCATTCTTTCTTTTCTCATTTGTGGGGTGCAGCTGTAAATCCATCTTCTGCTTTAATCTGATCTATGAGGATAGAAATTTTCAATTGGGTCCAACACTTTCTTGAAAATAGATAAAGTAGGTCAATTGCATCCACTCCTTTTTGTGCTGTTCTTTTATCTTATCGAGTCATCATTTTCTTGTTGGAAAAGAGTTTTTTAAATGATGATGACTAAATATGTTTGATAACATCACTTAATGTTAAAAATTAATGTATTAAAAAAATTAATGCATTAAGAGTTTTTTGAATTCAGCATATTTGATAATAAAACTTTTTTATTACTTGATATATTAAGCACTTATTTAATTTGTACATAAAATTTTAAGTGAAAATTTTTTACTTGATTTGTTGAATTTTATATATATATAGTATTCTCTCTTTCTCTCTTTCACACACGTACCTTCACACATTCACTGATGCACACATATATATAAATATATTCTTTTACATATATTTTTTTACACATACACACACTCAACACACACAAATACACATAGAGTCACCACTGCAAGTGCACACGTATTTTTTTTCCTTACACACATGCAATAATATAAGTTTTCTTTTTATCACATACACACACTCCTTTTTACACGCATAATCTCTCACACACATGCATACACACACTTTCACACAAATACACATTCACTTTTTCTCTCATACATGCAAACATACGCCACGCGTGTGCATGCACATACTCTCCTCCGCACGCAGTTTCTCTCACCCACATATTTTCTCACACGTGCACTTTCACACACACTCAAGTATATTGTTTTTTTTTCTCACTTTCACACATATTTACTCTCTCACATACTTGCATACACTTTTACACATATATATTTTTACACTTTTACACTTTTACACTTTTACACATATACATATATTTTCTCTCACATACATTCTCATACACAAATGTACTTAGTCATCTATCTCTCACGAATGAATAATATCTTCTTTTATCATGCATATTATCAACAAATTATCTCAACTTTTTAAGATAAAATAATTATATTAATAAGATAAAAATATTTAAACTTTGTGTATAAATTCAATTAATTATCAAACAGGCATTACTTTATTAATTCAGTAATTTAATATTTTCAGTACTTAAATTTCAGTTTTTAAATTTCAGATCTCAGACTTCAGTTTTACCAAACGGCAAGTTCCAAAATTTGTTTTAGAACATTATCTTTTTTATTATGCGAATAAGGCACTATTATTAAAATTTCAGTTAAAGTTCCATGTTTTTATTTGTTGTTTATAAGTGAAAAACAACTCACTATCAGTGACATACTACACAGATAATATTGTTGAAAATAAGAAAAGGAATAGAATTAATTGAGTGCTTCTCATTCAAAATTTTCATCGTTGGAACTTGACAGTATGAAAACAATGGCAGATTTAAAATCATGGTGATTGAAACTTTAGTCATGTTGCTTATTAAACATAACTTGGATTGGATTTTGAGGCTAATTGAGCTCGAGCTTACATAGTTCAATCATTACTCAACAACATTGCAGGCCTATTCCTAAAAATATGTAAATATTGAAAGCTTCAACTTGCCAAATGACAGACAAAATTACTCTCCTAGACCATCATGAGCAAAGCCATATGATGCATTTTTTGCTTTTGTTTTTGCTTTCATCTATGAATTGAGTTTAGGTAATCAATTGTATGTACTCTTTAGCTTGAACGACATCCAAAAATAAAAGGTTACCAGAAATTATTCACTTCCATTTTGGCTGGTGCGGTGGATCTACTCTCGCTTTTTATTCTCTGCAAAGTCGAAGGGCTTGCCACAAAAGTATTGGTTGAAACAAACTAATAAATCGAATCCGAGGAAAATTTCTTGTCAATGGAATTACAATGCGTAAGATTATAAAAAAGTAACAACGTTTTACTTCGGGTGGCCGTTCGTACTTCCTATCCATAATTCGATTCGTGCCCCTTCCATTCAGGTACATCATGAATCACGACCTGCAAGATGATGACACATAATTATATTTACTATTCACAATGATTGCGAATAAAGTAGTACTTTGAATTGCATTTAACATTGTACATAAAAATTTGCAAGGATTAATGATTTGCCACGAGTGCATGCTATTGGTACTTAATTCTTCATTAAGATCCAAAAGTTGTTAATATACATCAATAACATGCACTAACTTAGAATCAAGAAAAGTTAAGATTATTAAGAAATCACAAGTGTTATTTGATTTATCCTTCGTCAATGTGACTACTAACTTCGGGGCACCATCCATTTTGGGCGGATCAGAAGGTGAATGGAGGGCAGTTGTGTGTTTTTTGGACTTTTTGGGCAATAGCCCGACACGTTGATACTCTGATCGTGCAAAAGAGAGCCCAGGTTTTACTGGGCTATCGACCACAGCTACAATCGCTGAACTGGGCCGGGCCCGGGATGACGTAGAAGGATCAAAGGACCAATCGTACTCATTAATTGATTGGCTAAATACAAATGACTGATGATGATAATAAAGGAAGATGACTAGGACTAATTGACTAAGTTTTAACCGTGTTCTTGTGATAATTGATTAATCCTACAATTGATTTCCATGATTAGTGAAATCAAGAAACTGCAGTTCAAGAAACTTCAACAACCTAAACAAAAATACATAAACGATTCTCAACTGAAGGAAAAACATTCAAGAATTCATACTGCGGATAGTACTTGCTGTGTTGATCTTTAATGCAAAACTATAGATTGATCAACGGTTAAATAATGATACTCTTGGCAATCTTCATCGGGGCAAAATCATAATTACAGATTATGCAAAAATTAAAACTGATATCCATCGTGTAACTGTTTGAAGAGAATTCTTGAAGAATGAAAAAATATAGGAACGAAAAATCGCTAGAGGAAGGGGTTGAACCTTCGACCTTGTGGTTAACAGCCACACGCTCTAACCGACTGAGCTACTCCAGCTTATTGCTCAAAGAAAAAAAAGTTTTTTAAGATCTTCGTTGCATCTCACCGTCTACCAATCCGCGAGAATTATACTTGAGACTCCAAGAAGCTAAAATAAACTAATTTCTAACATTTGCCATACATAATTCTTCCTTCATGGAATAAGTTATTAATAAAAAAATTATCTCATTTTACAAGTACAATGCCAAAGTAGAACATATATGTCTGCATTTTCTGTACTTAATAACAATTATTTGTTGGGATATTCAATTAAAGAAACCTACGCTACAACCCACATAAAAGTTTCTTTAGTTCTTCCTTTCAAAAATTTTTTTTTTTTTTGTTATTTTTCCTCTCTTGGGTTCAAAATGGCAAGAACCAAAACGTCCCAAAATTTTGGAAAAAGACAATAATGGAGGTGAGGGGTTTATCGTGTAGTGGGTAAAAATCCTTAAACCCCTCTTGGGACTTGGGGAGCTAGGCCTCGTCAAACCCTCGCCTCTTCACCTTATTATGCCTTCAATATATACAACAGACACGATGCCCGTTCAATTAACAAATCTTCGCCTCCTATTCTCCTCCGCCAACCACCATACCCTTCCCTCCTCCTCCGCCGCCGTTTTTAAGCCAAGCACAAACCTTTCTTCATCATTTTCTCTTTTCTTTAAGCCCACAATCCAATCTTTACAGCGACCCAATATCTTTCCCATCACTAATATCAAACCCCTCCGCTTCTTCACTGCTTTCTCTTCTTATTCCAAGAAAACCAGCAACAGGAATTGGAATCATTCCCAAGATTCCCCTTTTTCCAATATTAAGCACAGAAGAAACAACACTTCTTTGAGAGGGAGTGATAGCTTCAAGAAGCAGCAGAAAAGTGGGCTGGCAATGGAATCTGAAGAGGGTTCTGCTGTTAAGCCTTCAGCTGAGTTTTCTTATGGGTTTAACAAGAGAAGGGCTGAGGGCACAGATAAGAAAGATTTTCCCAAGAAAACCTTTCAGCTTAAACAACGAAAACTTAATCCTATTAATACAATTTGTTATGTACAGGTGATTCCTTTATCTTACCTTCTTTCTTGATTGTTGTTATTTGACTTGGTTTTTTGAGTGTTTCTATTTACTGAGGTTGAATGCTTTATTATGCCCTATTTCTTTCTTAATTGTGGTTATTTGAGTTGACTTAGTTGCAATGTATCATGTTTGCTGAAGTTGAATGCATTATTATGCTTTTGGAGGGAATTTATTTTGTGAATTATAAGTTCTTGAGTTGGAGACATGTATTATTTTTATTATTATTATTATCATCAAAATTAAAAAAAAAAAGAGATGTATTATTATCGGATAAGTGGGGGTGATTTTTTAACTTGTAATAATTTTGTAGATTCTTGGTACTGGGATGGATACACATGATACATCACCATCAGTTCTGCTCTTTTTTGACAAGCAGAGATTCATTTTTAATGCTGGTGAGGTAGGCATTACTTTGAGATACTCTTACATTAAACGTTAGTGCTGTCAATTGAACTGATGTTCGTGTGACAGTGAGATATATTGGTTTTTTGTGCCAGGGATTGCAACGCTTCTGTACGGAACATAAAATTAAGTTGTCAAAGGTTTGACGAGAGACTCAAATATTTGTATTTGACATTGTTGGGGAGTTTCTTTAATTTTTTATTTGTAATCAATTTTCTATCATCATTAATGGTTTGTAATTCTTTTAGATTGATCATGTTTTTCTCTCACGTGTATGCTCAGAAACTGCTGGTGGACTTCCAGGTTTGTTGTTGAGTTGTGGTGGAAATTGGATACGTTTCTACTTGTGTTTTTCCTGAAGTCCTGCCTACTAGATCGAAATTTTGAGATTTATTTTTCCTTGCAGGGCTTTTATTGACTTTGGCTGGCATAAGTGAGGAAGGAATGTCTGTAAGTATCGAATTTTGCTGTGATAACAATTTTTTTGTTGTTACGAATTTGATGATAATTATGAATTACAAAGTTTTCATTTTATGTTTTACTTTTTGAAGGTTAATGTGTGGGGCCCCTCGGATCTTAAATTATTAGTTGATGCAATGAAAGCATTCATTCCAAATGCTGCAATGGTTCATACGCGCAGCTTTGGGCCTGCATCTAGTTCTAGTGCTGTTGCTACTCCGGCAAAGGCTGAGTTTAATAATCCTATAGTTCTTTTAGACGATGAAGTTGTCAAACTATCAGCTATTGTCTTGAGACCAAGTCAGGCAGCAGCGTATGACCTGACAAAGGAAGAATCCTCCAGAATGAAGCCCGGATTAGAACAGATGGATAAACATTCGTCAGAACATGTGTCATCAATAAGTTCAGACTGCAGAGCTGAGCCGTCCACAAAGCCTGGTGATCTTTCGGTGGTTTATATCTGTGAATTGCCTGACATTAATGGAAAATTTGACCCTAACAAAGCGGCTGCTCTTGGATTAAGACCTGGTCCAAAGTATCGTGAACTTCAGCTTGGTAACTCAGTGAAGTCAGATCGTCAAAATATTATGGTACCTTTGAATACCAAATTTGATGTAGGCTTTTAGTCATGCTTCTGAAGTTGTCATACTTATAATGGTCCAATTTATGCTACACAGGTTCACCCAGGTGACGTCCTGGGTCCTTCTATTCCTGGTCCTATAGTACTCCTTGTGGACTGCCCAACACCGTCTCATTTTAAAGAGGTGTTATCTGTACAGGCTCTTTCTGCTTATTATGCGGATACATCTGGGAACCAACATCAGAATTCCCGAACAGTAAATTGTGTCATTCACCTTAGTCCTTCTCATGTCACAAACACAATCGAGTATCAAAGGTGGATGTCAAGATTTCCTGAAGCCCAGCATATCATGGCAGGACATGAAATGTGAGTTGTTTATAGTTGTTTTTGCATGTGTCTATCTACACACACACACACACAGATGCACGTCAATTTTTCTTGTTGATGATTGGAGGGCTGATGCTTCTCCTTCTGGTCACAGGAGGAATATTGAGATTCCAATTATGAAATCAAGTGCAAGAATTACAGCACAGCTTAACTACCTTTGCCCTCAATTCTTTCCTGCTCCTGGCTTCTGGTCTCTCCAGTACTTGAAGCATACAGTATCAAATTTGAAGGCTTCAAGTGAGGTGAGTTGTGACATTGTTTATTGCAGATATTGACAAGGATAATTGAATTTGGTAAATTTGAGGGTACTTGAGCAAATACCTTGTTTTCTTGCCTGCAGGGTCCTTTGTCAGAGCTTTGTGAAAGCATACCAGCAGAGAATCTCCTCAAGGTATGATCCGCAAGAATGAAGGTTGAATTTCCTCCTTTGTAGTTCTTGAATCGTGTCTTGAACAATAAGGCATACAAATCTCTGTGTGTGTGTTAAAATAATCTTCCTTTTGAGCTTTCAAAAAAAAAGGACACAGTTGAATATGAGATTTGGCATGTCAAAAGTTTCTCATTGCATCCTATTAGTGGCATTTTACTGAATGTAGATATATCCTCCTGTAGTGTGAAAAGATATATCCTTTTTTGGTTTCTTTTTGGTATCTGTATGTGTGACCCCAACTGATGTGGCTATTTTTGAGCAGTTTTATTTGCGTCCATATGCACAGCTTGGCTTAGACAGATCTGGGATTCCTGATTCAGTTTCTCACTCAGAGATTATTGATGAGCTGGTTTCAAGGATTCCAGAAATTAAAGATGCTTCAAAACATGTTGGCCAGCTTTGGCTTGGGAATGGAAAACCAAGAAAAGAGAATATATCTGAGCAGGCCGACAAAGTACTGATTGAAGAGCCATGGTTGCACAGAAATGAGCTTCCAGATTGTTTGGAAGATGTAACAAGAGAAGATTTGGAGATTGTTCTCCTCGGGACTGGGTCTTCCCAACCTTCAAAGTATAGAAATGTTAGTTCCATTTTTGTTAATCTTTTCTTGAAAGGAAGTATGCTTTTTGACTGTGGTGAAGGGACCCTGGGCCAGCTCAAAAGAAGGTAATACTATCGTACTCTTTTTTCCTTCTGGATTGTCATTTAATTGTGAGGCTTTCATGGTTTTTGCATTCTTGACATGTGGAAGTTAATACTTTGGTAATCCGTTTTGCAAAAAGGTTTGGTATCAAGGGAGCAGATGATGCCATAAGAGGTTTAAGGTGTATTTGGATTTCTCATATTCATGGAGATCACCATACAGGACTTGCAAGGATACTTGCTCTTAGACGTGACTTGTTGAAAGGAGTTCCTCATGAACCTTTGCTTGTCATTGGTCCCTGGCGGCTTAAGAGATTTCTAGATGCATACCAGCGACTTGAGGATCTAGATATGCAGTTTCTTGACTGTAAACATACGACAGAGTCTTCATTTGCAGCGCTCGATTCAAATGAAGTTGATCTAGCTCCAAGAATTCCAATGAATGATGAGGATGCGAAAGATGCAGACAAAATCAGGGTAGAGGATCAAAAAATTGACTCCACTCTATTTGCAAGAGGAAGCCGTATGGAGAGTTACTTTAAGAGGCCGAGCAGTCCAGTTCAAAATGCTACAGTCTATCCAATTTTAAAGACATTAATGAAGGATCTCAGAGAAGCAGGATTAGAGGCATTAGTAAGTTTTCCTGTAATTCACTGTCCACAGGCATATGGTGTTGTGCTCAAGGCTGCAGATAGAACCAATGGCTCTGGAAAAACAATACCAGGCTGGAAAATTGTGTACTCTGGTGACACTAGACCTTGTCCAGAACTGATGAAAGCTTCTGTTGGTGCAACTGTTCTCATACATGAGGTTAAGTCTAAATGTTTATACATGCTTTGTTATTTGCCCTGACTCACTCTCTTTCCAAGCAATTATTTGTCTTACTGTTGGGAAGGACTTGAATAGATATTAACTGTGTTTGTTGTTCATTACTGAAGGCTACATTTGAAGATGGACTGATCGAGGAGGCTATAGCAAGAAATCACAGTACAACGAAAGAAGCTGTTGAAGTTGGGGCTTCTGCTGGAGCATATCGTGTTATCCTTACACACTTCAGCCAACGATACCCCAAGATTCCAGTTTTTGATGAAACTCACCTGCATAATACGTGCATTGCTTTTGATATGATGAGTGTCAACTTAGCTGATTTGCCTTTACTTCCAAGAGTTCTTCCCTATATTAAACTCCTGTTCAGAGATGAGATGGTTGTTGATGAATCTGATGATACTGATGTCATTACTGCTGTTACATATTAATATCTTTCTACTTTTTAGAATTTTTTTTAGATTAATTGACAAAGCAAATAAGAACCTAAATTCGCCTTCTCAATAAAGGAATTAAACAAAATCAGGAAAAAGAACACGCAGATATGTTTTTTGCAGTTGGTTTCAAGAGATACAGGTTAGAGCTCTTTCTTTTTGGTTTTTTTTTTTTGTTTTCTGGGTGTGCGGCCCCCCGGGGGGGGGGGGGGGGAATGAATAAGAAGACTGCATGATTTTTTTTATTTCTTTTCAGATTCTACGTATAATTAAAAGTTTTAGAAATTACATAAGTGCATTGTGTGTGGTAATTAAAGATTAAAAATCTTGTCCGCCACCGTATTTACCGGCAGAATGTAATTCTTCTTTACTGTCTGGAAAATCGTACTGCACTTTCTAACAGAGCAAACTAAGATGTTGGTGTCATCGGAAGGTCACTTAAACACTCCAGACGAACCATCTTGGATGCAGCTCCTTTTTTGAAATTTCATCTTCTTTATTCTCTTTAGTTGTTTCGCTAAACCGAGCCGTTCAGAAGTATAAGGAGATGGAATCTGACACATTATAGCAAGATTCAATAGCAAGTAAATGTACGCTTAGAAAATCTGACACCGAGCCGTTCATGCACTATTAGAAAATGTACGCTTATATGAATATGCATGTCGGGATACACAACCACTTTTTCTGAAGGATTAGACGACTTACCAAACATGGCATGTACTTTTTGATTGCTGCCAACATTGCTGCATGACCAACAGCTGAAACCTGATGATGGAATAAAAGAAGGTCTGTTAAGCTCTGATTTGAAGTGCAGAATTGCTGTTTTGACCTGTCAGTTATGGATCAGTACATGTGTGAGTTTGATGGTACAGTTCACAGGATGGCTATGAAAGCGTGCCGTCTGGGTATTCTATAGTTGATTTTTCGTATTTTTTGGTTCAAGCCAGATTGAATAACTGGCTCATGCATTGGGGCCATATTCAGTGTAGCTGGGCCAATGCTAGTTAATGAGGTGACCATATTAAGTTCTCCTTTCTTGGTTAAATTTATTTTGGTGGTCTTCTGTTAAAAGAGATAATTTCATGGAGGACAACCAAATTTCAAATGTAAACAATGTCATATTAAAATATGACAGGTGTTTTGTGAAGTTTGATTGACGAATTCATGTTAGTATGCTGGTACCGTGCAAACAATCAAACAATCACAAAAAGTATACATTAAAACAGAACTCTAAAGAAAGTGTAAGGAACAAGTGAGTATAAGATTTTGATATTAAGCTTACAGGAAGTAGCATTAATATTATTACTGGAACCAGTGTAGCGAAATCAGCAAGTGTTCTCTTTATTTTCTGCTTCTCCCTTTTGGTCGCTCTACGGCCACGAAGTTGCTTCTTGAGAAGCCCCACAACATCGAGGATGTCTATAAAGAGTAATTGAGTCCCCATCCATGCATTCTAGAATAATGTGATTTGCATAATTAGCTTCCAAAAGTAACATATTGCACCCAAACGATGACATAATTTCACAAATTTACCATACTCACAACACTTGCAGATATCACCTTCCTGGAGGATTTTTGCAGAAAGTTCTCATCTAGGTGCTTAATTGGCAACTCTCCCAGGGTTAACTCATCCCCGACTGAGGCCGTGGCCTGACATTACAAACCATCGCTTTTAGCATTTGCAAATAGAATAAGATGCAGAGAAAGTTGGCACTGCAGTCTATTTCTTTTCCCTCTTTCTTAAACAGGTAAAATTAGGTACAATTCACATGTGCATCAACTGGCATTACTTGATTCCCCCTAGATCCATGTTGGTCAGTTCCCCGTTTTGTTGAATCACTTGGCATGTGCTCTGCTGTAAATGATGATGTTGGCTCAAATATACTTCTTTCCACAGGTTTTTGGGGTTCCCTGCTACAGAAAATTAAGACAATGTAGATATATTGTTTCTCTCAAGATCATAGTCCAGTTAAATGAATCAAAATGCCTAGTGTCAAGCAACTAAGCTTCATACCCTATCTTGTCATACGCAGCCCAGTAATCCTCCATACATGTCGATAGCAGGCTTTGACTGAAAAACATAACATATGACTTAACATTCAAGCAAACTGTGTAGCACGGAATGCAAACTGTTCATTAATACGGAAAGGTTAAATACCAATGAAGTAAGAAGTCTAACAAATTCGAGTTTATGGGCTGTTTAGTTGAATTTCTGTAGTGAGCAAACCCTGAGATAACATCATAGCATACAGTAAGAACCTTGTACAGAATAATCTCTTTCTCTGCTTGTATCATGTGCTGCTTGGACCTCCTTCTATCTTGACACCATTCAAGACTAACCGCAGGATAAAAATGAAGCCATCTAATTTCATCAGTTACCACCTGTAGCAACAAATGCAATACATCTGGAACACTGCTAATTATACCCAAATTCCATATAGTTTGTATCTCTGAACTGATATATAGATAGCTTACCTCCATGAAGAGCTGATACTCTGATAGGGTTGAAAGTTCAGGATATATTACCAGGCTACTGCACTCTAAGTAACTATATGGAAATGCACGTCAACTCCACTGATTTAAAAACATGTACACAACATTTAGGTTAATCCAAATGTAAGGGAATATACCTCAAGAAATCTTTAGTTTGCTCATCAAGATCCTTGATACCCATTTTTGAGAGGTATAACCTCGTTTCTCTTCCCAGATAAGCAAAAAGTCCCGAAGTAGCCAAACTGTTTTCTTCAACCTGATAAGATCTAAAACTGAGAACTATGCTAACTGATTTTGATCAACAGAAAATAGGAATGCAAATATTGATGCACAGAAAAATGCATGAAATTTTTTGAGGGAGCCAGTGAAATTTTAAGAGAAATGAAGAAAGCTCATCAACCAGGAGTTCTGTTGGAATTTGCAAGCATTGAAAAGCCATGGGTATGTATATGTATGTGCAGAATATATAAAGAACATAACTCTACACATCATGAAAAATCCTGCAGCGAGCTCTATGAGCCATTTAAATGCATTCTTATCATACCTTATCATTTTTCAAGCATTTTTACTTCAAAAGCAAAAGAGATTTGGACACGAAATAGAAGCTAACCTTGTCGTGGAATGTATGTTTTTGTGTAATTACACTCTCTCTGTGGAATGCTGCAGAGAGTTTCCTCTGTCCTAATCCAATCCAGAACCCTATATCTTCCATATTTGTACAGGGAAGGATCCTTCTACCAAAGTGTGACAGGAAGTCCTCTTCAAATCCTGCTTCACTTGCCAAGTAATGCAGTTTATCTACTGAAACGAGACTGTGTGACAAGGTCATGAGCTCTACTAATGCATCTTCATTCAAAATACAAAATAATGGATGGGAAATTCGTCCTGCATCCAGCTTTCTTATTGCAGCACAACAACTTATAGCCAGAATCATTCCTGCAACACCACTGCAAACTTTTTTATTTAGATTTCCTCAGAGTGCCAAGCCAAGTGCATGCAAGTAAATTTCAAACTGACTTGTTTTGGTTGGAATTTCATCATGATGGAATTAGTGTCAATCTATGAGGCATAGGACAAGCAATCTAACCTTCCAGCATATCCCAGAGACCATTTCTTAAACAATGGAATGAACAATCCAGCTATCCGCGGCAGTTCCACTGTTCTAAACCACTGCACTAATTTTGGATCCCTTGTGTTCAATTGTTTTTCTATGCGTTCACCAAGTAAGTTTGCCTTTGGGGACAAGCTGAGATGAAGAGAAAAAATACATTAAGAAATAACTGCAACTCTCTTCTTCTGTCTATTGAGTTAACTAAACACATAACCGGATGCAGTTTCTCGTGGCAGAATCTCATGCCAGAGCTAAAATTTCAGGTTACTAGTGAAAAGAATTAAGTTGATAACCTGAAATTGCCAGCGGTTATGGTATAAGTCATTTCTCATCGAGTTTAACAATGAGAGATTGCAAGGTTTTATTAGTGTAACCAGGAATTTCATGATTTAAATTAATTGATTTTCAAATTTAATGATATCTAGACATACAACTTCCAAAGAAACTTACATCTCATTGACAGAAGATGGTTTGTTGCAGCGTTTGTGAGAAAAAAATAACTCCACTTCGATTGCTGCTTTCAGCAGTGCATAAACCGCTACCTGTACAAAGAAGTATTTGTTTTTCAATTCCTTATCACGAGATTCTACACTTCGAGTTATGAATAATGGCATATCTCCAATGTAACCATCATCCAAGAGCTCTTTTTCATATTAGGTAAGTGTTCCAATCCATGATAATAAAAACAATTTAAACTTTATATGTATCCCAAATTAGTGTCTTCATATTTTTTTTGTTCCAAAGATTCCTTTCCTTTTTCTATGTGGGTAAATTCATTGTCAATTTGACATACCTGGTATGCCATTTGTTTGTGCCAGGCATGCACATCAACTCCTGTCCATGCCATTGCAAGCTCTGGTCCAGTTCTTGCCAATTTAAGTGCCTGTATGGCAAGCGAAAAACCTCGAGCAGATTCGTGCAATATCCATACAAGACAATTCACCTGATTGAATTCCATGTCATGACTATGAGCCCCAGCTAGAAAATGCATATCCTTCATGCTCATTTGATCATATTCAGGAACCGATTCCACGGATGATAAAACATTTGGAGGCATCCATTTTACTGAAACTGTTTGGATTGTTGAGCTCCAACGTGGAAACTGAAATCCTTGAGAAATGGAAGTTTTTGCTGAACTGTGCTTCTGTTGCCCTTTAATGTTAACTATCTTTGATTGACCTGGTGCATTGGACCTAGATCGCGCAGATTTTCTGCAATGTAAAAACAGAATGTTACAGTGAACTCCTTGAAGAATTAAGATGGAAAGAGTTAATAAGCTGATGGAGTTCAATCCTCTGGCATCTATTTCATGCCAGTGATTTTACTTAAATAATAACAGTAATTAGAAACCAATTCAACATCCTCAACTGGATAAAACATAAACTACTTTTTCCTTCAATTTCTTAGCAATGTTCAAATGCTCAACGTGCTAACTGTGAAATGATGAAATGGACATCAAAATGAGACGAGTTAGGTTTAAAGAACAAGCTTACGGATCGTGGAAGAAGGCTGGTTGCAGAGACAAATGGGATGCCATGGAAGAAGGGAAGGAAAAGGGGAAGAAAATGGAGAGACCTAACGTTGGTATATAAACAACTTTGTTCAAGCGAAGCCATCGAGGTAGAGAGAGGGTGCAAAGACTTGACTAAATTAACAAAAAAAAATACTGTGTGCAGTAATCATGTGGGTGTGTAGGAGTATGTCAAGTTTCTTGGATATGACTCCTGCCCAGCCAACAGCAAATTCCGATTGTTTTTTGGTTCTTTAATATTTAAAATTAAGTATACTGTTACTATCAACCGACACATTGATCTAACGAGGAATTTGATTTCGATTGCATCTAAGTTATCCTTTACACTGAAATTAGAATACAAGTTTTTAGGGCAAGTTTTGTTGATTTAGTATGAAATTTGGTGGTGAATTCTTATCCAATCCTTGGTGCTTGCTTCCTAGTTCTTGTAAGGCTAATACTAAAACTCTCAAGTTTTCGTTATATTTATGCACCCTCCTCTGTCTTTGAGTCCCATTGGCAATATGCTGTATCTTTTGTTTTTGATTAAGAAAAGCCATATAGAATTGCAAACTACAAGACCAGGGCCCATCCTTAGCTATTTTCGTTGTTTTCTTTCTTTACTTGTGGGATAGCACCATTTCTTGTAGATGGGGTACAGAAACATTATGCTATAGATATCCCAAACACCAATGACTAGTGTTACTGAAAAAATTAGAGCTACTTTAAAATGGTATAAATACAATGAACCATGAAAAGTATTCATACAGAGAAGTATCCATAATAATTGATGACCTCAAGTCTTCCAACCAAGTACTAATGTTGTCAAGATCTGGCGAACATGATAAATACAATTTACCATCTGTACCACCTAGTTTTTGTCGTCCAGACAAAAACAATTCTGTCATCTAATATGGTAACTTACGTGATTTAGCAAAAGAAATGCTAAAGGCAAATTGAAGATAAACCTTAAATGGGACAATACAATAGGAAAACTCCATCCTCACTACGCTAATGTCTCGTTTAGATCCCAGTAACTAAGTTCCTCAATCATCTATCCTACCATTTTTACTTGTGTCTCCTAAGGCTTCTGTGTCACTTTCTCTTCCAAATCCAAGCTCTGACATATCTTGCTTTGCCATCAAATTCCTGCATGCAAAAGCCCACATCAGACTTCCTCACAAAGGCCAAATTGCATCCAGCCAAATAATGCTGAATGCCATCGAAAAACAAAATCATATAGAAAGGTCAAAGAGAATGAGTAACACGGACATTCTTTTTTTTTTCTCACTCCCTTCTCCTTTTCTCACTCTCTTTCAATCAGTATACAGCACAGAAGTTAAGTGAATACATACTCATATTTACAACAACAATGTACTATAACTTGGCCTAGATTGAATAAATATCCATTCAGATGTAATTGGCTTGTGAATGTGTTTTTCATTTTCAACTGCACAATTGAAACTAGAGGGGGAAGGGCTAATTCGAGGAGCAGGGGTCCAGGTTAGAGTCAAAAAAAAAAAAAGAAAAAAAAAAAAAGAAAAACTGAAGATTAGCTGGGTGGCAAAAAAGAAGAGGTGCACGTGGACAATTATATTGGAGGTTAAAGTAATATTTTCTCACTGGAACTAATCCACCAATTCAATCTCTATGGATGCACCAGAAATCCATATACGTATATGACAAAATATTTGGATATGCACAGATACACAAAAATGAACACTATTTGGATTTGCCAGTTATAGCATCACTTGGAAGCTTGTTCCTCAGGGTGACTCCAAAAGATCAACTTCTCCTTTGCTGTTTTAGAAGGAACAGTCAACCATGGTCCAAACTCATGAATAGGTATTAAAGCCTATTATCATTCGATTAGCATTAATACAAGCAATTCAGAATTTAACACTACAAATTAGCCATCATGAATACACATTTGACTATTCAAAATGGTTCAGTTTTAAGGAAAAATGGTCTGCATAGCACAAGAAACCAAGAAGGGTGTATCAATTTAATCAACTAAAGAAAATTAATGATCAAATAATTACAAATGATCCAAAAAACTTCATTCTGATTAATTACAGTATTTTCAAGTGCTTACACATCATCATCCGATCATATCAACAATGAACTCAACAATATATCTGTATCGCATAGGACAAAGTAGAGCATACAAACTGAGAGGTTGCTGAATCACTTTTTCCAACCAAAAAAAAAAAAAAACCCTTATGTGAGAAGGACAATGACAATTACATATATTTGAAGCAGATTACTTACTTTTCCATTCGACATTGCAAATACAGCTTTGAGAGGTGACGGCATTTTTCAGATTTATGGCCAGAAGATTTAAGACAATTGAGGTATTCTTTCTTCTCCTGAAACAATCCACAGGGATAAGGTTTCGTTCCAATAACTAAGTTCTTACAGCATTTCAACAGCCAAGCAAGATAAGACATATTCTCATAAACAAAAAACATCTTTAACTGACCATACCTGATCACATAAATGCATGTGGTCTAAAGGGAACACTCCTTTCTCTGGTGGTACCGGTCTTACTCCTCTATTCCCACCAAATGCTCCACCTGCCAGCAAAATGTAGAACATATCAAAATCAGGAGCAATAAACGCAAAATGGAAAGAAAGGCACATAAGCTAGAAGTTCAATTTTTTGAAAGAATGTTCCTCATTGCAAGGTCAATATAGAGAGTGATACGATGAGGGACAAACAATCTTCACAACCCACAAACCGATATCTGATTTATCCATCAGTTTTTAACACCAAAAAAACTGAATCAAGAAAACAAAGAATAGCGTGTTGAAATCCAAAATCATTTGTCTCCAAGGAAAAAGATAACAACAGAGGAAGTAATGTTTAAAAAAAATATAATCTTTTTAGCCCACAGTACCCATCGCCATGACAAATGCTGCAAAATAGTACACTCATCTTCAAGAAAGTCTCAAAATCTTCAAAATAATTCGCACACAGAAGTAGAATAACATCCGTCACGTTTTGACACCAAAAAAACTGAATCAAGAAAACAAAGAATAGCTTGTTGAAATCCAAAATCATTTTTCTCCAAGGAAAAAGATAACCACAGAGGAAGTAATGATTAAAAAAATATAATCTTTTTAGCCCACAATCGCCATGACAAATGCAGCAAAATAGTACACTCATCTTCAAGAAAGTCTCAAAATTTTCAAAATAACTCGCACACACAAGTATAATAACATCAATTTTAACAACAACCCAAGTGATGATTTCATCAAACAAGTTCACTATTTTATTAAAACCAATACAACAAATTGTAGTAAGTTAACCTGAGACACACATATATAGTAGTAGGAAATAGGGGAAACAAAGGAAAAGAAAAAATAAAAGGCCACAGCTAATAAAATAAAATCATAAGACGCAAATTTTCAGGTACAGCTTAATAACGGTGAAGCCTAATATTCTTGAATGGGTACAAACAAAGAAATCCCATTGCACTTGTACTGATATTAACCACCACAAAAAAATAAAAAAAAAGCCATCGTGGTCATCGTCATCTGGACAAAAATGGCATTAATGGTGGAAAGCCCAGTGAACAGGGAAAGCTTACCTGCACTCATGGATGAAATTTTTGATATTTCTTCAGCAGCTTCTAAAAGTCTAATCTAGACTACTAATCTGGAAAAGCTCCTCTTCATTGGGTTTTGGGAGAATTTAGGGGGTAAAAAAGATGATATTAATGAATAGAGTAAAAATAGCGCAAAATGCATAATTATAATAATATTGGGTAAATAAAATTTATCCAATCCAACGAAGTAGAGGGGAGGAATTCAGAATGCAGGCCTTAATTAAGACCTCACTGAAAGGCCCGAGAAGAAAAAGCCAGGCCTAAAAAAGGAGAGGCCTATACGGTCCTGGATATTTGAGAGCCGGCAGGAGCCCACCCAAACAAAGAAGGAACCAAATCAGCCCAAAAAGAAAAAAAAGGGCAAAAAAAAAAAAAAAAAAACACACTCACACACACACACACAAAAAAAAATTGACTCGTGGCACAATTGGAGGAGGTGAACAGCAGCCAACCCATTAATGGTTTCCATGGCAAAAGATTAGACCATATCATGGACTAACTTTCTAACAGCTTTTGAAGATCCTGAAATATTGCCTTATTTTTTTTAATTTTGAGAAGTGACATTCTGTGTTTTTCGATGGGTGGCAGGGCTTACAAATTTGTCATGGAAACATTTTGGTGTGGGATAATAAAATGGGCCAGTTTGCCCATCAGTATTAATATAATTAAAAAATTGGCCCGAGTCACCTTGATCCACTTTACTTAAACAAACTTTTTAAGGACTTCACATCTCCCATCCCACATTCTTTCTCAATTCTTATCTTGCTTTTTATTCCTCGCCACAGTAATTCCACTTGCAACGTGATTCCGGTATAATGTGAATATATTCGTGTGGAGAATAAATAAATAAAAAAAATGTGATAGAGATTGGTACAAGAATCTCTTGTTTAAGAAAAAAAGGAGAAATATTAAATGCTTTCGTAGATAATACTTGGGTTTGTGCTACTTTTATTGCATTTAATTTGGCAGTTATCCCATAATGTGAATTTATGATGTCGTTAATTTCGAACACCAATAACGCAGTCCACCTCGTGCTTGATTTGAACTTGGGCCTTGGTCTCTGTTACTTTGTTCAGCTGCGACCTGCGGTGCTGAGCCCATCTATCCATCTAGTCTTTGGGCTAATTATTGTACGTCGTACAACCAAAATGCTTGTCTTTGTTTTCCTTTTTAGTTTTTTTATGGTCAATCTTTCCCTTATTGAAACAAATTGCTTTCTTCTCATTTTCTTCCTTTTTTTTAATCTTTTTATCATTTATGAGAATCTTTAAGATTAATATATCCTTGTAGTAAATAAACTATAGGAATGGAAAAAAATTTAATTAAAAAAAGCTAAAGCTTTTTCTTTTTCTTTTAAAGGAGAGGTACATCATCATACCTATTGTTCATCCACATTCAATCATGTTGTCAGTGGTGGCTTGCATAGTCGTAGGAGTAGGGGCAGTAAAGTAAAGAGCAGCCACGAGCTAATATGCCTTAGGATTTTTTATTTTTTATTTTTAATAATTAGAGAAAGGAAATGGAGAAACTACTTATTTAACCTCAATTGAAACAAAGAATGAGAATCAAATCTAAACTTTATCTCACAAATCACTCTAAAAGTCATGATAACTTTTAGAGGGATAAAGAAACTTAAATCTACAATTCTAATAATTAGACCGTCTGCTCGGTGTGAGAATTTTTTTCTTTTTTTAACAATTAAAAAAAAGGAATGAAGACAGAGTCACGTTCAATCAATTCCACTTTGAACTCAGTGCTACTGCTGTACCACAACGGACGAACATAAATGGCAGGATTACGACTTTGGTAGCCCTCCAACGGATAGATGTATACTTTGAAAGAAATCTGAGGTACGTGGCTCAACTACAACAATGGCGTACTGAGGGGGACGGCGCCCTTGATTTTACTCAAATCCCCCTTCTTTTTTTTTTTTTTTTTTTCCGTCCACAATTGAAGAATTTGGGTAACTAGTACTTGAACACTCGTTAATTAGCATATCAAATGTTAATTTAAAAAATAAATTAAAAAAAGGTTATTAACAATAAATATTAATATGTACATTGTAACTAACTCGTATATTATGTTTATTCTTGGGGTCTTCTTAGGAAAAATTCGTAAAAATTATAATTAATAATCTTTTTTCCAAAATTCGACCCAGAATAAAAAAAATTAAAGCCTAAATCACTAATTTCTTGCATGAATACCTTCTCTTTCTTAACATTATGAAATATTGATTTAAACAGCGCTGTTTGATATTGTGGAATATGTATTAAAAAATATCAGTCCACATACAACATTTTGTTCTCAACGATAATAATTTCTAATACACCATAAGCATTAGCATCTTATTTCCACAAAAAGAAGGCAATTGTGAAACAATTTACCCCCAAAAGATCATTATGAAATTCTGCGCAAAGAACCAAATGTGACATAAGATTAGAGTGTGATATTATATATTTTTAAGGAGAATAGAAATTTTCAATTTCAAGTTTAATTTTGAGCTGTTGGTGCCAACATTATGGTTTGTGGAGCCTATACGCCACTGTTCACTAACTTGACTCGTCTCTCATCTCAAGCAGGTTGTACGTGTAGTACTTTTCAGCTCTCTCTCTCTCTCTCTCTCTCTCTCTCTCTCTAAACCTCTCCTTAATTGTTACATTATTTGGTGCTCATTATTAGTATGCAATATGCATTATACAAGTGTAATGGTAGGTTAATTGTCATTGTTCACCAATTGAAAGAGAGCGCATTAACCAATTATAAATCCCTCATAGAATTCATAAATCACCCACTCTATATAAAACCCCATCTCTCCCATTATTCATTATTATCTTTCTCCCAACGGGTATTATCACTTTTTTTGTCCCCTTGTTCGTTAGATTCTTCTTCAAGCTGCCTTTTCATTTTTTCTCTCACATTTATTATCTTTTGTTGTACCATTTTTACACTGCCAAAATTTGCATGCGTTTTCTCTGCTATTGAACTATGCCCTTAGCCAAAGGGTTTTGAGTATTGAATCGTTATTGGATAATGGCTGAGTTACCGAGTTCATCTTCTTCATCGTCTTCATCATTATCGTCCGTGTCAAGAAACGAGTCTAACTCGTCTAGCAAGCTGAAAGTTCAGAAGGAAGAAGACGAGAGGCCACGACCCAAGAGACAAAGGGAGAGTGGGAACAAACATCCAGTGTACAGAGGAGTGCGCATGCGGAGCTGGGGAAAATGGGTGTCTGAAATTCGTCAGCCGCGAAAGAAATCACGTATATGGCTCGGAACTTATCCCACAGCTGAAATGGCTGCTAGAGCCCATGACGTAGCCGCGTTGAGCATCAAAGGTAACTCAGCGATTCTTAATTTTCCTCACCTGGTTGAGTCCTTGCCCCGTCCAACTTCACTCGCTCCCCGGGATGTTCAAGCTGCGGCTGCTAAAGCGGCTGCAATGGAGGAGCTCAGCTCTTTATGCTCGTCATCATCATCAATGAGTGACGTCTCAACATCTTCAACAGCAACAAAGACAACATCATCGGACGAGTTGGATGAGATCATTGAGTTACCGAGTTTGGAGGAGAGTTTAGAATCGGCCGAGTCTACCACCGAGTTGACCCCGTTTGACTCGGTGGACGGGTGGCCGTTTCCGCCGTGGTGGGGGTCTGACGCTGACTTGTATAGCTATTTTCTTGGTCAAGCGGCGGCTGGGGATTTTGAGCGGCTTGCATCAAGCAGCTTTGGAGACATTGGAACGGTTTAGCTGCACAATAATAGTAAAATGTTGGGAGTGTTTCCTTCTTTCCTTCTTTTTTTTTTTTTTTTGTTTTTTTGGTGGGGTAGTTTCTGAGAAAAATGTGCAGAAGCTGTTTGGCTTATGATTTACATTTTGGTTCCACTAAAGTCTTGATCATCACTCTTGTCAATAGTATTTTTTGTTATTCCTAATGTTCCCACACCATATGTAACATATTTCGTATGATTTAGTTAAATCATACGTATACAAAAGCCTATATAAATAGAGACTGTTTTAGTTTTTTTTGTTTATCTGGAAATCATAAACTAGTTAATTTCTTTCTGGCAGACACAATAAAGTCTTTTTAGACTTTTTTACGTCCAAAATTTTACACTATTATTTAAAACTTAACTTGTGTAACACCCCCCCCCCCCCCCCAAAAAAAAAAAAGGCTTGAATCTAATATGAGATTTAATATCTTTTAATATTTACTTAGGTGTAAAATCAAAATATCAATCGAAGTGGTTTTCTTTTTTTTTGAAGTGGTTTTCTCAGTGGTGAAAAATAAAAGCCAATGCAGTCTCTATTATGGTCCTCTACCGATCCAAAAGCAGAGATTGTTACCTAACAGCACACATTAGTCATGGTTTATCTATGATTCCTATTATCTCAGAAAAAACATGAGCATTCTAATTCGTCAACAACCAAACAATGTCCTAGTGACAAGTCATATGCCATTCCTATCTTCTGGTTTTGCCTCGCATGTCTTTTGTAACAGGAGTATATAGCAAGTAATCATTAGGATGACTTTCATCCTATTTTTAAGTTGACCTTTTTATCCCATAGGTTACGTTTGAGAATTACGCATTGTTTGTTTGTTAACTTTCAATGATTTCAAAAGATTGTGCCCAAAAAACAATAGATTGCAATTTAAAGTTGCCTAGTTAGTTGGCAATTACTGTACATATCCCCACCCCTCCTTGACGAAATGGTTGGTCCGGATCATTCCTTACTGGCTTACTATTTTACTTCTTGGTTTTCCCCACCCGTCCTTGACGAAATGGTTATTTCTTCTGGGGAGAATTCATGGGGCATAATCAATGGAACATGCTTCGTAGTTTAGGGGCAGTAGTCGAATTAGCTTAAGAAAGAAAAAAAGAAGAAGGAGATATTAGGGAAAATGAGGGAGAGTCCTAGATAGAACATTTCCCTGGCTTTGTCATAGTTTCTGTGTTATTTTCCTTTTTTCATAGTCTTCACCTTCTCGGCAGTTATGGAATTTGCTCCAAACTTCGGAATGTTTTGGGCGTTCTATCTATTGGTTAGGTTGGTCAATTACAGTACCACTGCATTTATTCCTCCGTCTGTTTTAGGTACAAATTAAAGTATTGCTGCAATTTTTATCTCGCGAAGGGTGTTGACTGGAAAGTTTTTAGCGCGGATATGTAATCAAAGAAAAAAAGAATGGAGATTCACATGTTTGATTTTTCGAAAAATGAATATTTTGAGTATCCAAGAAAAAACGAATAGAAGTAAAGATTCACGACCCCACTCTAAAGATTGGAGTTCGAATCCTATCAACATTAATTCCCCAACTCCATGGTAATAGTGTATGATTTATAAAAAAAAAAAAAAAGAAAAATTATGATAATTTTTCAACTATAGGGCGAATAAACACTGTAGTTCATGTATTAAAATCAATGTTTTTAAATGTCCAATGAACCTTTTCTACCCCATGGTTAGAAAAATATATGATACATTGATAGGCATACATGTCACAGCCAAAACTTAGGAAGTAGTAACTTGACATGCATGATGCAACCAAGAAATTTTCTACCCCATAGTTAGAAAAATATATGATACATTGATGGGCGTACATGTCACAGCCAAAACTTAGGAAGTAGTAACTTGACATGCATGATGCAACCAAGAAACCTTTTAAATATTAAATTAATGTACATATAATTGAATTTCCGCTCCCAAAGTCAAAAGATATCGTTAGGCACAGTTCTTGAACACTTGTGTTACGGCCGTTAATGATGTTTGCAGACCAATTCAGCATACGTGACAAAGAAACACTAAAAATAGCAAAACAGAGTTGTGTTCATATTAAGAGCCATTTCAAGTTTCTTTCACCCGTCGTTCTCCAAAGCGCTGGCACTACCAAAAGATGCATTAGCTTTTAAGGGACAATGAAGAATTTTGTGAGGTTTGTGAAAACGACTCTTGCTTTCTTTCTTGAAAACTTTCAGGAGTTTATTTTTGGTGGACCACTTCTAATAATCAAATAATGCAGCCCATGGAATGCACTGTACTAAATCACTTTGCTTCGCCAGCTTAAATGTTCCCTGTCATCAGTTTTCAGTTCTCTGTCTCTACATTAGATTGTGCTATTGGACGGCTAGGACTTGTCATGGTGGCAGAAGATCCTTTTTCTCGAATAAAATTTCTCCATATTTTTAATGACGTTAAATGCTTAAATTACATAAATCTGATAGCGACCACTGCAGTAAGCCTTCTCTGTTTTCGAGTTGATTATTTTTGCAGTAAATTGGTGAAAAAATCTAATTACATTTTCATAAGATCTTTATTAGTTTTTTACATTGAATCTGAAGCATTCAAGTCCCTTGCATGTTTGATTTGTACTGAATTGGTTTTTTATTCCCCTTTTAATCAGCTTTTGGAGGCAAATTTATGACCAGAATCCGAGTTGTGTCCGAGTATGACACTTTTAAGCAAAAAGAAAATTTGAAAATGAATTGAAGAACTAATTTGGTATCGTTTAATTATGTCAAGGACTAAAATTAGTTAATTAAATGTGAGCGACTACATTGAGAATTTTTTGAAAATGTAAAGGCTATTTTAACAGTTTGACCATTTTTTGAATGTGTCAGAAGATGACCAGAGATGGGCTGATGGACTAACCAACACGGTATGGTTTACTTACACATACTAGGAATTTAAAATGATTATATTATAAATGACTGATTAAGTTGAGATTTTTTGAAAATTCAAAGGCTAAATTAACAATTTCCCCATTTTTTAGCGTGACTCACTAAAAAATAATGATGCAAGAAACAATCCTTTTATATATAAAGGAAGTTAGTACTTTTTCAAGAAAGAAATTCTCCTGCAATCTGCACAAATAATAGTAGTATTAAAAAGATTCTCATAAAATCATCCAAGGATCACTACTGTCAAAGCAAACGAAAAACTCAATAGAATATACGTGATCGTTCTGAACTCCCAGCATGGACTAAACATTACTGTAACAATTTTAACGATTCTTCTTGATAAATGTATTTTTGAGATAAAAAAATTATTTAAAAAATGTATGTGAAGTTTTTACAAAAATATAATTCTGAAAAACATAACCAAACAGAGCCTTTATTATTTAAAAATTTAATGTTTGACCAAATCTGAGCTTAATTAAGCATATGGGATTTTGTCACGGTTGTAAAAAGAATATTGCCAAGTTTCATGTCATGTGACAGGGCAGGCTTTCTAAATATTGCGAAGCGTTTTTCTTCAATGATTGTGTACGACTTAAGACTAAGAATTTGGTTCTTAAAATAAATGTGGCCATTTGGTAAATGAAGCTTTAATAGTACTTAATCTACATTGACTAATTAATCACCAACGGAACACACTATCGTTATCATTATTATTAACGTTATTATCACCAATGGTGGAGTGATGCTTTTTTCTTACTCTTCCGGATTAGTAGAAAAATTTCGTAAACCCTTGAAAAAGATTTTCTCATCCTAGTTGCAATGCAAAGACGTTGTCCTTTCACAATTTATGCATTTCTCCACATCTGCAAGCAATGTAAAAGATGCTATATTACGAGACATCAAATTTCCATGGCATAAATCAAATCATCTCTATTCTTATGAAAGATTCCGAAACGTGTCACGTCAGTTGCCGTTTATTACAAACTACGAACCTCTGCTACTCATGTTTGTCATGGAATTCGATATTGATTAAGTCAAGAAACACGACCCAAAAATACACACACACACACTCTCTCTCTCTCTCTCTCTCTCTCTCTCTCTCTCTCTCTCTCTCTCTCTCTCTCTCTCTAGCTAGCTAGCTAGCTACATACAAGTAACAACATATACACGTACATCTCTCTCTCTAGCTAGCTAGCCAGTTACATACAAGTAACAACATATACACGTACCTCTAGGTTCTCGGCACAATCCCCGGAAAAGTATACAATATACTACGTGCATTGTCACGTGGTGTACTAGAACTAATAATTTATCGTCATGTGATAATGGTGGATCATACCTTATATTATTTGACGATGTGTGATTGGTTCTAATGCACCACGTGACACGCCACGTGACGCGTGTGATGCACACAATACTCACTCCACAATCCCCCCATTAGCCATTGATTGAGTAAGTGACTCAGTAGTTAGGGAGGCAACTAAAGTGCTTCTCTTGCAGGTTTGGATTTCAAAGCACACCTGCTGTTGCAGTTAAACTTAGGGCGGCACTATAGTAATTTATTTGATTTAATAGTGGTTAAGTTTTCATCAACCCGTCTAAGTCCAGTTGAATCATTTGGTAGAATAGGTTAAGGATACATTTGACAAAAAAAAAAAAAAAATAGCAACACCCATTCCCAAGAAAAAAGAAAAAGGAAAAATCTGTTAATTATTCTTCACAGGAACACAAAAGAGAAACAAAAAAACCTAAATACAGGTGATTTAAATAATTAGCCCCTCTAACTATTTTGCCAACAGATGGAGGCCGAAAGGCCCCTCAATTATTATGCAGAGAGGAGACAAAAATAACTGAAAGCAGTGGTGGTATATGGCATGGCTTCGATCGTAGTGGCGAGTTTGGTAGTTGTCGAATGAAATGTATACAGCGGATTTTCTACCCTGATATAAGAGTAAAAAAAACTTAATCTAAAAAGTAAAATCTTACATAGCCCCAAAAAGTAAAAATATAAATACTTAATCCACCGGATCTAAGGTTATAAAATTTGGGGATTGGATAGGCAATTTTGGAGACATGTTTCGGGAGAAACTATAAATATTTAATTCAATCACCATTGATCTCATGTACACATTTAAAAAAAAATACTATATTAAAATTTTTTACATAAACACTTAAAAAAATCATCTTGAATTACTTCGTATTTCGCACATTAATTTGAAATAGTAGTTCATGAATGTAAAATAAATGGTCATGGTTTAATAAATGCATAAATAATTACTCAAAAATATCATCTTCAAATTATTTTTTTTTCCGCGTTTGGACCATCTCAATCCTTATGCTGTATAGTTGTGAGTTCTATACCATAATTGTCGCCAGCCATGAGAGCTGTAAAATGGATCTGCAAAGCCATGCCGGACTCAGTGGGCTGCCGATTTTCTTGATTTTTTCTAAAAATCGTTGGCGGAGAAAGGTCAAATCCATTGAAAAAAATTGCTCATTATGCAAATTATGGTGGAACGCATAGGCCGGCCAAGCTGTATGTGAGCTTGTATAATTAATCACACATGGGTATATCATAATCATCGGACTCTAGTTATAAGCTCGATTCATTTTCGTTACAGCATTCTGCTGCTCCAATGAACGAAGAAAATACATAAATTTATGCTAATTGAGAAGTCAACTGGCTTGGCTATCTCACATTTGCAAACAGCTCATTTGCTACTACAACATGTGTGTCTGTTAACTGGCCGCTATCATTTCCTAGATTAAACGGAAAATCCTAATATACTTTCGTGATTTGGTCGCTAAAACCTTTTAAGCACCGTCCCAATTATCAGATAAAGACATTTGGCTATGCTTTCCATTTTTTTTTTTTTCTGTTTACTTTTTACATTAGGATACAAATAAGTGGCATGTCACGTGGAAAAATGTTGTTTTTTATTTTTAGATAACTAACTAATTTTTAAAATAAATTTTATGGTCAGCTGAGACGAATAAAAAGAAGAATGATTTTTTTTTTCTTTGAAGTCAGAATGATTCCATTTACAATTCACTTTTTGTGGGGGGAAAAAAAATCTCCTAGTTGGCTAGTTGTCTGTTCCCCTTAAAAATGGGCAGAGAGAAGAATCTCGTGATGAAAGAAAGGAGGCCAGATACCTAATACAACACCGAAAGTTTCATGCTGACAGATGTTAGGGATTTGTCCCGCAATAAAAAGATCGGAAAATTAAAATTAGAAAAAAAAAAAACTTAGATGTTGACCTTGATATTTTTTGGTCAAGAATGAGAGTATTGTTTTTTTTTTTATTATTATTATTGCTATGATACGGATGAGAAAGATCTTGCAAACATTTTTTTTGTTTGGTCTTTTACATAATAAGTAGCCCTGAATTTGTTGGACAATAATGACTGAAATTGATGTTTTCAATACTAATGCAGCAATTCTAATGGGAAGATTTTGCAATTATTCTTAATTTATCTTTCAAGAACTTAAATATTTAAAAAGATACATTTGTCTTATATTATAAGGTCTGTATTCATGGTCAATAAATCATTATCAAAACATCAACCAATATATGTTTTTGAGCAAGAAACTACAAAATCCTTTCATCCAATTCAAATTTCGTTTTCTCTTAAATTCAAAAACTCCTTCAGTTTTCTTGGTTTCTGAAAAGCAACATATACTTTTACTTTGTTTTTTTATTTTCACGGTTTTGGCTGTTTATATTCTCCCTAATTGATGATTTGGTCGCTATTTGATGATTATGATATTACTTGACAAAATCAATCATCATTATGAAATAACAAACCCAAATTTCAACTGCTACTTGATTGATCCAAAGAAGGAATACGCTAGTAGATTCATTTCGAGTGTAGGTATTAACAAAATTGGGGAATACTCATTCGGTTTCTTGTTATTCTATTTATCTTCCCTCTTCAAGTTATATATCTAATTCACTTTATTAATTGCAGCTAGCAATTTGTGTTATACGTAGATATTTCTTCTTTTCTGGTTTTCACTTGCCTAAGACGGCACTGCTTATTTAGTACTTTGTTTTCATTCTACTTTTATAAACATATTGCTAAAGGAATTATGAACTCGGAAATTTATCAATTCTTTTTAGCTTTTTCTTTTTAATAACTGAGAAAAACATGATAGATATTTGTTCAAGAAACATCAACACTTGTAAAAAATTTAGAAATTAACTGGCAGGCAATCTGTCATTTTGAACCTAATAGCTACCAATACAACGTCCTCTTCATCCTAACCTTAAAAAATATTAAAAGATGTGGTAAAAAACAAAACTCTTATAAAGTTAGCTCTCGCAAAAATCCAATTTCTAACGTCATGTTTTAAATACTGGATTCTTTTAGTTCGACGACTTTTTTATTAATGTATGGTGATTATTCTTGTCAAAGAATAATGATGCACCTTGATTGAAATTAGCCATGTTCACTCATCTAGAGAAATGCACAACTACCACAATTAAGTGCCAAATCTTGTTTGATGGACTTCAGAAAGCAATAATATGCTATCCGATACTTGACAAGGCAGAGACAGACAGTACCGAAACCAAAATTATATTTGCTAATCAACCACCATAACAATTTGGTAAGCTGTAATGATCATGGCCAAGTTTCGTTAAGTTCATTCTGCCTTTCTTTTTCCTCCTTTTCTGCCGTCTATGGAAAACAGGCACTCTTGCTTGGCACACCAACAGGAGATTTCTTGTCAACTTTGTTCGTGACTTTACATAATTAGTCACTCTTCCAATTATATAAATGTAATTAACGAAAGATACATTAAAAATGATGTACAGAAATTGACCAATTCTAACTATCATCACCCCCAACAAAGATGAATCAGAAAGTATACACAAGAAAATGACTCAATTTTTCTTTTATTAGTCTTTGCAAGTGACCCCAATTTGAGCTGCAACTCATCACCTTGGATTTTTGTCTTTGAGCACTATGATTGTGCTTGTTGTATAACTTTTAAGTTGGTTCCAACTCCATGCGTAAGAAGAGATAGTATGATTGATTTAAAATACGCATGATATTGTGATTGGATGCCAACTTGATTATTGAATCCAAGGAAGAAACTACGCAAACAAACAAATTCAAGTAATTAAAACTAATCATTTCCCCTAACAAGCGATGTTAATCCACAACTATAGAAGATTAAGCCTTGAAAAACTTAGCGACGTGAAGAAAGATAAATACCAGTTTAACCTTGGAACAAGGAAAAAAGATACAGCATAATCCTATAGTCTACCATCAGCTAAGCTGTGGCAACCATTTCATTTCACTCAGTCATTCTACTGCAGTTTCCCTTCAACTTAGAGCAATTCCCGCAATATATTGTCTAATTATTTTATCTTACATTTATTAGCACCATTTATATGTCAAAATTTATGTTCTAATTTAATATTTTGTCTCATAATTAAGATACCATCACAACCAATTATTTTTCTTTAGAAGGCTAACATAGTTTAGTTATACAGGCGCTTTAAATTACATCCTCCTTTCTCCATTTTTCTACATGCATCTGTATCTTCAATTGTTTAAGATTTTATAATACTATATTATTGGTTTTAGAATATAAGAAATTGTTATCAGAGGGCTAGTTTGGGAATAAGGAGAAACCAAAGGTGCCAGGACACCAAAGCTTTTCGCAACTTTTTTTACTAGTATTGATGGACAATACAATTTGCAACTTCTACCAATTTTTGGTATGAAGATTTTTAAAGAAAGAAAACAGAATAGGTAGAAAAGAGAAAATCCTGAACTAGTTATATAAAAGCACCAGAAAATAAAAATCCCATAACCCTTCCAATGACTCTTCAAAATTGTTGTGCTCTCTTGATTGTTTCTCTCCTGTAAAACGAAAGAGCTGCCTTGCTTTGCAGACTTGTAGAGTTGGACCGCTCCACAGGATCGAATACTTTCAACCACATAGCATACTACATGCTCCAACAATTAGTAACCATAGCCTGTATCACAATAACAATGAGACGTGATCAATCACCAAACATTTATGAACAGTTCTTTGTTTATTGGTAGATGATAAAAAGTTTGTCATAGCAGACACTAAAACCTGAATTGTCCATGGGATTTCCAGCAGCCACAGGTTCTGGCTCCTTGATGTCCACAACTACGGCATCTGATGTGAGGAAAGTCCTTGCAACTGATGCTGCATGCTCCAAGCAACATCTTACCACCTAATACCAACAAATACATTCACCTCTTATACGGGCTTAAGATTGAAGATACAAACTTTAAAAAAATTACTGGTTATGCATTTGTACTTCCAGGAATAATTGACATACAACAGTGGAATTTCTATTGGTTCTGTGTCTAGGACATAGGGTGCTGTAGACTTTTTCTTTCTCTACGAGTCACAGTCACATATAAGCCAATTTAAAAGAGGTCCCTTTGGCAACAAAATAGGTAGCTAACAATAATCATAATGAAAATAAAGTTCCCTAGTGCAATAATATATATATACATACATATATATATATATATATATATATATATATATATATATATATATATATGCTCCTGACTTGACCACTCATGTTATCAAAATCAATAAATCACAGATATGATCTAAATCCATTTTTCTACATGCCCAGAAACAACAAAAGGAGCTGAAAACACTTGCCTTTGTGGGATCAATTATGCCAGCAGCCATCAAATCCTCGTAGTTTCCTGTAGCAGCATTGTAACCAAACTTGGTATTCTCATTGGACAACACCTGCAGAAGGAATGTAAATTCTGTCAACACACCAGGTAATGAAATGAATATCTTTCAATAAACAAATTACAGCACATAATAGAGAGCAATATCAATCAAGCCAAACCTTCTCAATTACAAGACTTCCATTAACCCCTGCATTCTTGGCAATTAACTTCATTGGATAACTCAACGCCCTCCTAACAATATCTGCTCCAACCTGCACCCAATTCAACCAAATTACTTTAATGTTATGAAGAAATTACACAGATAACACTAAAACAATTAGTAAATATTTAGCACATTTTTGTTACCTTCTGTTCATCGTTATCAAGGGTTTCTTTGAAGGCATCAACTTTAGCAGCAAGCCTTAATAAGGTGCATCCACCGCCTACAACAATGCCTTCCTCAACAGCGGCCTGTTGTAAGAGAAATTAATTCAACAATGCATTGACTTACGGCAGACCAACAGAAAAGGCAGTGCATAAATTGAGAAGCACACTATACAAATTACCTTTGTTGCATTAAGGGCATCCTCCACTCTCAACTTCTTCTCTTTGAGCTCTGTTTCAGTTTGTGCCCCAACCTGAATAGGAGCACCCAAAATTAAAACAAGGGAAGAGTTATTCCAAGAAAAAGGAACAGGCAACGCATAACAAAAACACTCACCTGTATGACAGCAACTCCACCTGAGAGCTTTGCAATTCTTTCATTCAACTTTTCTTTTTCATAGTCCTGCTCAGCTGCCTGCATGACCACCCTAAGTTAACATTGTATTCAACAAAAAGCGTCCACCTAACAAGAATTGTGAAAGAAAATAAACAATTGATAACCTCAGCGAGAGTTTTGATCTGTGCAACTCTTTTATTTACAGCTTCCTGAGTGCTACCATCACCAACAATAGTCGTTGTTTCTTTTGTGAGCACCACCTTTGCTGCATGTCCTAAAACTTCACTTCCAACCTTGTCTAAGGACAAGCCAACCTCGTCTCTAATTACAGTACCTGATCAAATGAAGTTGAATTATACATGTGATTTACTTAAGAACTTAATGCATGTTGAGGAATAAATCAATAATTTACCTCCAGTCAAGATAGCAATATCATCGAGGTATTGGGTCTTGCGCTCTCCAAAACCAGGAGCTTTCAGTGCAGCAATCTTTAAAGCGCCTCTGAGCTTATTCACAACCAAAGTGGCAAGAGCTTCCTGCTCAATGTCTTCAGCAATTATCAGTACGGGATATCCTCCCCTTATACCATCTTCCAAAATGCTGATCAAATCCCTGGCATTTGTTATTTTTTTGTCAACTAGAAGAAGCTGCACGTATTCATCGCAACCATTAGATGAAATTAAGACAAGAACATCATATTTGACATCAACCTGTATATAATAAATGACAGAATCCAAGGAGACAGCCACTTGCCTTGCAATTTTCATATTCAACAGCCATCTTCTCATTTTCTGTCACGAAATAAGGGGATATGTAGCCACGGTCAAATTGCATGCCCTCTACCACATACAAATTATTGTCTGAACCTTTGCCCTCTTCAAGTGTCACAACACCTTTCCTACCCACTTTGCTCATTGCTTCGGCTATCATATTTCCCACTTCATAGTTGTTTCCCGCACTAACTGCAGCTACATCAGCTAATTCACTATCTTCTACCTGCAAATCCACACAAGATGAGGCTAGATCCAAAATATAGGACCAAATTTTTGTTATTTAGAAATTAGCACATAAACACCCACTATTGATAATATAAGAAAAGCTATGGATTTGCTACTTTTCCACAGCCCACTGATGATAATATTCAAATCAGGAACCATGAACAGATATTATTTAGATATCCCCTCTTAAAGATACAGAATTCAGAAACTTCCACATTACCTCTTTTGACATTAACTTGAGTTCAGCCACCAGAGCTTTGGTTGTTCGCTCGATTCCCCTTGCAATTTGAATAGGATTTGCACCAGCTGCAACCACCTGTACAAATCATGTTCAAGATTCAGAACATCGAAACTGGCAGCATGGCCACAAAAGTCTTTCTCAAATTAAAAGCAAGTACACAGACCTTAACACCTTCAGTTATGAGACCTTGTGCCAGCACCACAGACGTTGTTGTCCCATCCCCAGCCAAGTCATTTGTCTTTGAAGCAGCTTGCCTTACTAACCTAGCACCAATATTTTCAACTGGATCCTCCAATTCAACCTATATGAATATTTCAAAATTAGATGAAACCAGTAAGACATATTACACCGTCTGAAGAAACATACACGTGACAGTTCAAAAGCTCACATTTTGAAATAAATTCTTCTAACGTGACCAAACTCCAGAATATTACTGATCATTAATTAATGGAATCCATACCTCTTTGGCCACTGTCACACCATCATTGACAATTTTAGGAGACCCATACTTGCTCTCCAGAACCACATTTCTTCCTTTAGGTCCCAAAGTAACGCCGACTAGATCTGCCAGCTTGTTAACACCAGCCTGAAACAGAAAAGGGAATGCATAAATTAGGTAGACACAAGGTAAAACAAACTTACACGTCAACATAATAGGTAACCTTAATGATGACATTTGCAAGAAAACTCACCTGCAGCTTCTTAATAGCAGAACCATCTGTGTTGAAATGCAAGTCCTTGGCCATAGCCTGAACCTTGCAGCCAAGTCTTTTCCGAAGAACCACATTTTGTCTCTTGCCACTCAGTGTATGGGAGGATAAAAACTTCAACGAAGAAAGAGCCTCCGAAGCATTTATAAGTTTCTTATCTGCAGTAGGTGTGTTAGTTGAAATAAGTGCGCCAACACAAGACATAGCAGTGAAAGTAGAAGCCATATTGTAGCAGTATCTGCAAGAATAAACACCAGAGCATCATCAAAACTTGCAATTAAAATATCACCAACATATAACAAAAATAAAACTATAAGATGCATTTTCAGCGACAAGAAGTATATAGTTTCAGGATTTAGTCAGTAAAAAGAAAAAATTAACACCATAGCCCCGAATACTAATCAGGGTTTTAATTATTAAGACATACTCCAGTTTGCAAGAAAATTGACAAACATGATTATTACAGACAAGGATTTTGATATAAATGTGACAAAATTGTTAGTAATTTCTTAAAAAGATAAGAGGTTTTTTTTTTTAAGGCTGACTAAAGTTTGCTCTAATCCATTTCATTCCTGGCTAAGGGACATTCAATTTCGAAAATAAACAGGGGAATTAGACAGTAAAGATTTCCACATTTTATCCTAGAGTACATGTGACATGGCAACAACAACAACCAACGTAAAAAATATTAACAGCCAACTGAATCCTTTGACTAAACTTTTAATATACGAAATTCCTAGAAAAATATAAAGCAAGAGAAATGGAAAAAGAGGGATTACCAGAGGAAAGAAATGGAGGTAGCTAAGCTGACTGCCGAGGAAGGGTACTCTGTTTTGCTGATGAAGAAGAGAAGAAAAGAAGATGCTTAGGTTTTAGTAACTCTATCCTACGAAACGAAGAATTAAGATAAGATTCTTTGGAAGCTCCGGTGATTCTGAACTTTCTAGAATTTCTCGTATTTCTGGAAGTGGAAATATATTTGAATAAGAAGAGGGGTAGAAATATTGTGCAACGCGGATTATGGTTGTATTGATGTTCCTTCTCGTTGCCTTTGAATTTTGACTTTTTCCTTGTTTTTTTCCCCCCAGAAAATGGAAGAAGAGAGCATGAATATTTTCTTTGAGCTTGTAATAAAAATGACAAGTAGTTACCAGTAATTGCTAGTCCTTTGGTTCATCTCTTTTATGGTTTATATTTGTGATTTTGATTCATGAAAGTATTGTTAAAAACAAATTTTATGTGCCGAAAAGATAAATTAGTTCGCAAATTTATTTAAAAAAAAAATGGAAATGTCTATGTACTAAGTAAATGGCTCACCATTATTATTCTTTCAAGACATTTGAATAGGATGACAGAAAATCAAGACCAAAATAACATTAGGACGGTGTCTAAAGGAGTACAATTAATGATAAACAAAATACTTCTAGTACATAACAATTTCTAATAAAATCCAAATACAATAATATCATTAACAACGTCGAAAATGAAACAATGTCAAATAAATCAAATTGAAAAAGATTCTGACAACTAAATTTAAGATTAGAAATAATCATGGACTTCCTAATGGTTGTCACTGGTTGATGCAACAACTCAACCCATCCATGCAGCCACAAAAGCCACCAGAGAGATTGAAACCATCCATCCAACTGATGAAATAGTTGTTCCCGAATTTGAAACTGGAGATGGCACAGGGGACATTCCTGAAAGAGATTCAGGTGAACCGGCAATGGCCGGAGGAGAATATGAAGGATGCAGGGGCAGGACCTCGATCAACAACCGCTGTCCATCTTTGCAGTGATCAGAATCTCCACTCATGAAGTAGACAGGGCCTGGTTTATCTAGTCTGATCAAGGTATTATTCCCATCAGTGTAGCCACTGATTGGGCTGCTTGTGTTACAATGATAGTATCCCCATTTGTCCACCAAAAGCAACGAATCATTGTTGTACTCAAAACCTGAGAAACAATTAAAGAACCACAATACAAAATAAAAATGGAACCTGAGTCAATCACTCTTACTTCAAGATTTTGCCTAAAGATGAATTAAATGTAATCCACTGATAAATCAACATTATCTACTCCTTTTGTCCCATAAAATTTGTCGCTTTTTAGTCAAGTGTGACAGTCTTTACGAGACAAAAGGAGTACAACATAATAACAAATATGGTTAAGAAAAATCATATTCGTTAAATATTTACATAAGCAATTTAATTTTGTCTGCAGAACGTTTAGTCAAATTAAAAGATAAAGGAGAATGAACTAACGAAGTGAATCTCCAACGTGAAACTTCTTCCCGGAAGCCCAGAGATTATACATATCAGTTTCTTTGGTTGAGGGTTGTCGCCAGCCTAGAGCATCACCCACTTTGAATTCCTCGGCAGCAATAATGCTAGGAGTAGCATTGAGAAAGACCACTAGAGCAATAAAAGCACTACAACAGCAGACACCTGAACGAGATGATGATGCCATTTTGGCAACTGATGGTACTTTGTAATAGTTATTATCTTTTCTTAATAGTGTATTTGTCAGGGGCATTTGAATCGGTTCAAGAAACAAGTAGGGGGATTTTATTGCATGGATGTATAAAACTGATGGACCAGAGGAATTGCAACTTAACTTCTGAGAGGAAAGGGAGAATTCAGGAGTTATTCAAGCTACGTGGTGAAAGTGGGGGAGTTAATGGGCTGGGCGGTTTAAGTGTTTTAAGACATAATGATCCAGGAGTGTAGGACATCGTGGGAGATTTGAAATGCAACCCAGTATTGCTCCTGAAAACTGTACAAGTCCCACAAAAAAAAAAAAAAGGAAATATCAAAAAATAAGATCGGTATGGAAAAAGCTATATAGTTCTTGATTGATGTATACTTGATTTTGTATTGCCTAACGGGGTTTCTGGGCAGTTGCGTTTATTCGATAACGTTTATTAGCTCAATAACGAGCATATCAATAACACGAAAAAGATATGTGGCATTTTAAAAGTAATGTTCAGATTAGTAATATAACCAAATTTCAATGTAAATGATTTTTTTTTTTTAAGCACAAAAACAAAGAAAGAAATCACGAGGTGAAATTAACCAGGCCGATTTGGAATTCTTGGCTTCCCATGATGCAGGATGGATGCCAAGAGGACTATTCGATGGCTGGAGTAAAAGGGCCCAACTCTAGCCCGCCACCCACTGTTGCATGATTTAATCAGATGGAACCACCTTGTTTAGATCTGATGAATGGGATTCCATTTGCCTCCATGGAGTAGGCCGAACCAAGAATTTGAACTCATCGAAGCAGAAAACAAAACGAGATAGCCCATGGCCCAATACCTAAAGCTAGGAGATTCAAACACTATATTAGAAGCCCAATAACGCCCAAAGCCAGAATATAAGACGCGCACCATACTTTTGCAGTAGTAAAACGTTCACTACTGGACATTAGTGTACTGATCCTTTTTGTTCTTTTAACTTTGTAGAAGCAAAGGCTATTTTTTTTCTTTTTTTTTTGAAATCAAACGCTAATGTTTTAGCTGTTAAATTAGCAAAATTTGCTTGTAATCTTACAAAACCAATATTATGGGAGACAAGTTTCCCTAGTTGGGTTCGTGAGACCTGATGACCAGCTGATGGGCAGTTGCCCCGTTGTAATGCTTTGATACATAAGTTAATGAAAATACTCTTCTGACTTTTTAGAAACAAAAAAAAAAGTTCACTAACATCAGACTTTTTTTTTTTTTTTTTTTGATGAACTTAGACTAGGGAAAGGAATTTTGACGTTGGTAAAATTCGAAACCCCGACCTCTTGATAGAGTCATAAAACTTTAACTGCTCAACTTTTCATTCGTTTTCACATGACCTCTCCCACTATACATTTTTTTTTTTTGGTAGTCACGCAATCATCACATTTTTCATTTTTTTTAAAGCACCGTCACATTTCCCTTTGATGACCAACAATGATTTACAGATCGCCTATCAATACAAGACTATTAACAGCAGGATTTGAGTTAAAACATTTGATGTAGAAGATGAACAATTAAATTTGAGCTTCTCTTAAGCCAAAAAAAGGAAAAAAAATTTCTATCTAGTAGTAAAAACTGTCATTGCCGACAATTTTGAAACACACTTGCTACATAATTTGCAAACGGTGAACTGAGTGATTTTGCTGTAAGTGCGTACCACAGCCTTAATTTCACGTACCATACGCATAAAAGACTTGAGTTTACTCAGCAACCGAAAGTAATAAAGCGTCTACTATAGTGCAGTACTGTTCACTCACGAGTCACGGGCACTTCTTTTTGGATTTTGACGCCTTTGACTTACACCTTCGACAGCCACGTGTCCTGTCCACCGCTCGCTTCCACCATGTTAAAAAAACCTCCTTCCCATTTTTCAGTTTGTAACCAAAATATAGAAGAAGAACAAGAAAATAGAGAAGAGAAGAATCAGTAAACAGTATTAGAGGAAATGAACGGCGGAAAGAATGCAGGGGAGATGAATATTCAGCTGCCGGAGACCAAATTAGCAGCTGAGATTGGGACAATGAGCGGCCCATTGGTCTCCCCTAGGCCGAGTCTTAGGCCTAGTCCCGGGAGTGGTCATGCCAAAATGGACATAGCCCACGTGGTTTTGCGCTTGGCTTGTCTTTTAACCTCAGTCACGGCGCTGTCACTGATGGCCACTGCTAAACAAGCTTCAACCATATCCCTCCATGGTTTTAACATTCCTGTCTACTCCAAGTGGTCCTTCTCCGACTCTTTCGAGTAAGCAAAAGTTTCGTTCTCCAAATTACTTTAATGCCCTTTCTTTTCTTTTTTTTTTTGGGTTCTTGGTCCTGCATTTCATGATTTTGCATTTTTAGTATTCTTAAGAAAATTTTACTTGGGTATAATGTCCATTCATGTTAACAGATATTTACTTACTCACATTAAGGTTTCTGTTTGATTTTTCTTTCTTTTGAATAAAGTTTGGTGAAATGATGTTTTTTTTTTTTTTTTTTTTGTGGTTCTGTTGAATGGAGACAAATTCTAGAAATGGTCGCTTTTCTGGATGGTGGATATGTACAGCATTGGTCAGTGAAACATTAAAAATGAAACAAATTCCCGTGATTTAGTTTTGGACACAAGTACACGAATGTTTTGTCCTGACTCCTGATGTGTTACCTTAATTAATTCTCGCTTTTTTTTTTATCTATTTTATGGCTCTTTCTTTATCAGTTTCTTTTGTACTCTTCTCAGTTTTCTCGTTTCTTGAATTAATGGCTTTCTGGGCTGACCAATTTTATTAGACATTGGATTGTGACCCTTTTATTTTGTGCATCAGCAAGTCTTAGATTCTATTCCAAATGCTAATTAAAATGTCGGTGAGTAGGATATTAATGTATTTATCCTGGAATGTTAAAAGAGTATAGCGTTAGAGGTCAAATTAGCTAAAAAAAAGTACATTTTCTTAGCATGCAGACCAAGGCTGGCGAAACTCGATAATAGAGTATCCGTTATTTGTTATGATTGCAACTTTTCGAAATGCAAGTACTCATGACATTGAAGTGGTTGAGTAACGGGAATTGGTGCTGATCAGGTATCTGGTTGGAGTTTCAGCTGCTGTTGCAGTTCATTCCATGCTTCAACTGTTTATAAGTGGATCAAGATCTCTGCAGAAATCTCCTATTATTCCTTCCCGAAATCATGCTTGGCTTATTTTTACTGGAGATCAGGTAGATGATGGCGTACCACTTCAGCAAGTAGACGTGTTTCTGATTCTAGTTGATGTGTTTAATACCTCTAGTGAATTGTTTTTCAAGTATATTTTCTACTTGGTCATTGCGTCTAGCAGCTAATTCTTTGTGATACCTGTGACTAATCTGATTGAAGCAAAGATGATGATCTGTGAGCTGCAAGATTTGGCCGACTACCATTCCCCATGCTACTCTTGAATTGTTACTTTCCCTGGCAATCCGCATTTCGTGGCTGGCGGCTCAAAACTGTATTATGTTGCATCAAATGGGTGATCCTTAAGCAGAGAATTCAAAAATAAAGGGAGAATATTGAAGAATAAGATAAATTAATCTGTGCTCCAGAGTTTCAATGCTACTCTTACCTAACGGATTTCATACGGAGTTTTATATTAGGATAAGCTTCAATTTTTTTTTGCTTCAGGTTACTAATGTTCATCTGTGGTACAACTTAGACGGCATCTACACTTGTCATAAAGGCACCTCTTTTGTAGAATAAAATCAATCCAAAATAAGCAGGCAGGGGCAGCTCTGCAACCACTAAGCTTTCTGTTTGCCATCAAGAACTCAATAACTGATTTGGGGATAGTTCCTGGTTAAAATTTTGATAGATGCCCTCTGTAGTTTTTTGCTTTCCCATCCGCTAAGCAGTTAAGGTGCTTCCTGGATTTTGGCAACAGTTGTTTGTTAGCCTAGTTAATTATTCATAAGTAGCCTTTTTGATCTTCAATGTGAGATGGCTCATTTAATTTATCTAAATTAAAAAATCTTCATAGTGTTCTTTTAACATTTGGTCAGTTAATTCAGATTGATAAGCAAGAATTAGTTCCTATACAATCACCGATCATTTCAAGGTTTGCCAATCATGCAATAGTATACTTTCACTTGGCCTTAAAATCTTCTCTTTTTAGGTCTTTGCATTTGCAATGATGAGCGCGGGATCAGCTGCATCCGGAGTTACCAATCTGAACCGCACAGGGATCCGCCATTCTGCTCTTCCAAATTTCTGCAGGCCCTTGCACGGTTTCTGTGACCGTGTTGCAGCATCAATAGTCTTCACCTTCTTAAGTTGTTTCTTGCTTGCCGCTTCAGTGGTTCTTGATGTAGTCTGGCTGTCCAAGTATTAGATTTGCTTCCAAACAACTCTATGTAACTCCATTCTACCTGCATTGGCATGTAATTATAATGGTCTCCCACATTTTCTGATTGATTCAGTTGGTCCTACAGCTGTTTTCAGATCACGCATTGGCAGGCAACTCAGATATCAAATACAGTCCAGGCTAGGCCTAGAACGAGAAGCAATTCTCATTGACGCTATCCTATTTTGTCCCGTTTGTCATTGACATTCAGAAGGAATTTCACTAGAAAAAATTTGCCATGTAACTTTGATCACTAGATGCGTTCTATTGCAACGTTTGAAATGGTAGCACATGGTTCATGCTAGTTAATTCCACAGTTTAGTTAATGGAGTAATATTATACAATTTCTTCTTTTCTGATTTAAAACTGATCAGATCAAATAAGGAGACAAGGAGACGGAAGCAAAGTTTAGTATTGATGCCTATACTCTTTGCGCTGCATTACCTAATTCTTTTCTCTTGCCAGGCATAAAAAAAACAAATGCAGTCAACTAGTACAGAAATCACCTCTCTTGCTAGTCTAAACAAGCTAGGATGCGACAAAATCATCCCTGCATCTATATATACAAATAAATTTTTTTTTTCTTGGAAGGATGTATACTCATCAATGGATATTAAGTAATCATGTACAAGGTCTTGTATACTCTTTAACACCTTATACTAACAAAAACAATAAAGCAACGTTTCTTCCAAACCAGCTCAAAAGATGCTACTCAATTTAAAGTAAATTTGAAAGAGAACATTACAACCTCAACTATGCAAGAATTGGTTGAGACGGCCGTGTACAAATGATTGGGAAGGTCAAAGAGATACAGACAAATGCCCAAGAGCACAAAGACACAACTGAATTAGACACCAAACATCAGGTCCATAAATTTGGAGACCACAGATTTACCAGGAGCAGCAACAGTGCCACCAGACTGCTTGCTGGCACTGCCATTCTGAAGATAATATGGATGAGGAGATGCTCTGGATGAGTTCAACTCCAAAATCCGATTAGAGGGTGCAGGAGGCAAAGTCATGAATCCTTGCTTGCTGACCCTTTCATTCAGAGCCTGACGTTGCATTGGATCCACTGGTTTCACCCCAATGATGAGAACTCCATTTATTTGCAACCCATTTTTGCCAAGCGCTTTGAGAGCATCAGCACGATTCTGCACGAACAAAGTAGTAAAACAATTTATTACTGTTAGTCTAAGTTTTGAAACAGATACAGTCAGTTAAACAAGAATTGCCAAAAGGATTGAAACTAAATTCAGAACTAATTCTCAAGAACTACAGCTGAAGGATTCGCTGCCCTACATCTAAGTTATGGACATTCAATTGACACAAATTTGTCTAAATTACTTGCGTAGCAATCAAGCAAAGATGTGAAACCAGCTGATATTACCTTTGCAAGCATCAGAGGAAGGTAAAAACACTATCAGGTCTATAATCATTTCGAGGCCCGCATACAAATCAGTCATAGGTACACATTAACAAAATGTAAATTCTATGTCCAGTCATGCCTTCGGGCTCCATTACTTTACAGGAAGCATAATGGATAATAGCTTATTAACAACAAAGTAAACCAAATCAATCAAAAAAAAAAAAAACATAAATGTTGGACAAAATTTCTAAAAGTATCATTTAGAATTTGCTCATAGCTGAACAGGCAATCATTCTTGATACTTGTGTCAAGAAGAAGATTCATTTCATGGACGTTTCAACAATAATTGCATCAACAAAAGCCCAAATGAAAGCAAGCAGTTGACAATGAAGATGTTTTCTCCTCCAAAGCAAAAGGGCACAATGAAAAGAGAGCTGATTAAGGCATTGTCAGGAGCTAAACCAGGATCACATTCAGTCTTTCAAATGTCCTGTCTCAAACAAAATCTTGTTTTTTAACCAATAATTCCTCACTAGAAGATCAGTTGCCAAGGAGAAAACCTAACGTGTCAAATTAGAGAATGAGAACATATATATCGAATGCAATATAAAGCCATCAACATAGAAAGCTAAACAATATCAATACAAAACCAAGGTTCAACCATATATTAATGGACAAGTACCTGATAAAGAATATGCATCCAATTAGCATCTCTTGGTCCAGGAATATGTTTCAGAATCACCCCACATTTTTCAAACTCCCGCAATACTAAATTGGTATCTACAGGAGAAAATCTGTGAAATGAAATGTTTGTCAACAACTATTAGGACTATAGATACAAACTAAATCATGCATCGAAATAATATAGTTTTTCTATTCACAATAAATGCTCTTAATAAGAAGAAAGTTATAAAAGTTGACCAAAGAAAAAGGTGACGGAAGCAGATTACTGAACAGTGCCACATGACTCAATCCACAAGGTCCCAAAAGGACAACTTTGCTAGAGAAAATTTATCCTCAAAACTATTTCACAAAGCATCCTACCCAAATACATTCATCTAGAATCCAAAATATTGATGCTATATACGCATAAGAGTAACTTACTGACAACCTTTCTAATTCACATAACTCTAGTCATCAATTCATTACACCTGATTTCGAGAAAACAAAATGAACCATTTCTTCATCTCTCTTCTAAGGGAAGATGGAAAAAAGGAGGGGAATTGGGGAGATGGTTAGATAACCACAGCAAGTATGAGCTCAAGGACATCGAATCCGAAGAACATTATCTTCCTTTCTATCTGATTCAAATAACAAGTACCAATTTTTTTCCTTCGGTAAATGTTATGCTACATGATTACAATCCCTCTCAAGAAACAAACATGCTCCATAAGTGGACAGATAAAATTGCTCCATATGTCATCTGATAGCTGTTCTTTTCATTGATGCACTGTAACTGCAATAAACTTTTATATATAAGAACTGATACAATACCCATAGACAGTCACCCACTCCTCCTCGTCAAGGCTCCCTATAGGAACAGAATTCTTCATCATCTCTGGTCTTGCAACCTCCCTCGGAGGCGGCAGCATTATCAAAGCACCGGGCTGAACCACACCTTCAACAGGTGAACCTTTTCCCTTATCCTCCTGCTCAGTACTACCACCACTCTTTGAAGGCGACCACCAACTCAAACTTGCCACTGGGCTTTGCTGACTCTGCTGCTGCTGCTTTCCCATCACAGTATTATACGAAGTACTGGCCTCAGACTTGCTCTTTGGCGTTGAAAACTCCCTGCCAAAACTTTGCACTGGGGTTCTCGGGTCCAACCTAACTTCAGGAGAAACTGGATAATCTGGGATTCCAGATTCCGGAGAAAAATCAGACCGGTCCTCAAGGGTGAACACTGGTGGAGGAGGAAGATCAGAATCGGCAAAATTTTCTCTCCACAGAGCCGATACAGCGGCTGCCTGACCCGGGGTTGCAAATTTTCCACTCGATTTTCTAGAGGAAACAGGTGTAGCTAAATCCTGGAAAAACAAAGATTGCCTCCCGGATTTCGGGGTCCTCTGTATTGTTGTACTCATTTCTTTTTACACCTTCTGCAAGTAAACAATAATATAAACTCAATCTTACTTATTTCCATCTCTCAGATTTTTTATTTAAATGAACAAATTTACAGATTCATATTGCAAAAAAAACAAAAAAAAAAAACCAGATGAGTGCAACATATAAAATCACTGTAAAAAATTCAAATTTATGCACAAATCTCAAAAACTAACAGGAAGTTAACTATATATACGTGGAAACTATAATTGATTGAATTCTAAATAAAAAAATTAATTAAGCAGAAAGCAACTCATTCAGCTCGGGGTTCAATTAACTAACCGAAAATTCGGCTCAAAATTCCGGGAAAAATGAGAGTTGAAGAGGAGATTACCTAAAATGCGGTGATTGAGAAGTGGAAGCTTGGGGCTGTTGATCGAGATTTTCTAGTCGGATTTGAGAGGGGAGACAGCAGAGCAGAGCAGGCGAACGAAACCCTAGATTACTAATACTATTGGACTTTTCATTGGAATTCCTAAAATGGGAATAGGCGCGTTCGCTCAACGCTTATACAATTGAAGACCTCCAAAATTTTGAAGCTTCAGGTGAAATGACTAGGATAGCCTTAATGTCAATTTTAATTAAGTACAGTTTACTTATGGGTGTTTGGTTTTAGGGTAATCAAGGAGGGGAATGGGTATCATAAGTAATAATACCCATTGTTGATATTTGTTAAACAACTATTATTATCATTCAATGGGAATGATAGTGATTAATTGGGGTGCTAATGATTTTTTCAAAATACTATTATATTAAACCATTAACCTTTATAATTGTTATAGAATATAACCACGTACTTAGTATAGTATTACTTAATTGTTAAAAGAACGAACACTGACATGACTATGATAGCATTACATAAAATTTTAACCGAGTATAATTTACTTTTAATTGTTCTAGAATGTACCATGTATTTACTATATTACAATCAATTAATCAAATTGTTAAATGGAGTAACATTGGAACTAATTTTAACATTTTTAGTTGTTAAAGAATATAACCATGTCTTTCAAAAAAAAAAAAAAAAGAATATAACCATGTACTTACTATAGTACTAACAAATTATTAAAAGAATGCGCATTTTAGGTAATCAATAATTACTTTGGTCTAATTAAATTCGAAATCGAACCACGTCAGACCTCGGGAAGCTTTTAATTGTTACAAAATTAGTACTATCAAATTGTTAAAAGAATGAATACTAATATGACTAGGATAGTCAGCCTTCTGTACTTTTGACTAAATATAATTTTCTCTCAATTGTTAAAGAATACAACATGTGCTGTAGGACTATCAAATTGTTAAAAGAATCAACATTTCAGTAATTTTAGGTGTCCGATATGCGACAGTCATTTTGACTCGGACTAGATCCGAATTTGAATCGCATTGGACCCCTCTCACGAGAAAGCTCTTCCAGCGCCTTTTTATCTATCCATAAAATTCGAATTCGAGACTTTGTTTAATCCTTGCGCTCAACTTGGCTGTGGATAGAACGTTGATTTTATTTAATCATAGAAATTAGAGCTTGATAGCAGAAAGGGATCTGTCATTGCAAGCTTTTAATGCCTTTCGTTCGCAGAAAGTATACCAGCAATCCTTTAGTTATGCTTCTCTTATTTTCAGTTCACTTTTCCCTTTTGTAATCTGATTATTTTGTGGTGAAATCAGTCGAAGATTAAAATTTCCTCTGTCAAACTTTTGTCACTCTTGACATAGACATGATTGTATGGTACAAATTATACAGATACTGTCAAAGATAAATAAATGACTTGCAATTCGAGAATCAACTCTTATTTTATGAATGTTAGTACTACATTTTGTATACCCCAGATACAGGATCTTCTTTCTGGCGAATTCTGGGACGTTTTTAGTCATAATTAAAAACACCAAATAATAGATAGAACTCTACCAATACCCAAGAATGACTCAGAAAATATATTAGCCTATTCTCTTTCAGTTTCAGAAGGGAGCTGAAAGGGGCTCCTTGAGTTGGGGAGATTGATCTGGCGGATCAATCATCGAAGGAGTGCGTGAGCATTGGCAGGTGGTCTCAGTATTTTTGTTGTTGATCATGTCTTTAACCTCATCCTCTTTGTCAAGTGTCTCTATTTCTTGCACCACGAACACCTTGTCCTTGATCGAAGCAACTGATTTTATTCCCTGGAAATCGACAATATTTCGTAGCATTCATCTTTATGAAGCTAATGAACGATTTAAAACGAAGTCACAAAGATCTGCATGATCTTTTAAAGTTTGAAGCAACTACGTTTTTTCGATTTGAAGACTATGTCCTATATATAGCAGCTATATAGCAGATGATACTTACCTCCACGAACATATTAGATGCTTCACTTGTCTCCTTCTTTTGAATTATGTCCGCAGCAACTTCCTGCCCTCAAAATAATGAAACGAAAAAAAAAATTGAAAAACCATAAACTATTTCCACCAAAAAAAAAAAAAAAGAAACTAAAAACCACCGTATACTCTACTCAATTGAAATAAAATGAATTTAGTAATCTCCACTAAACAAAAGGCAAGACTTGAAATAATTTTTACCATAATCAGCAAAAGACAAACAAAATCTGACTACAAAGACAAAAGAAATTAAATACAAAGTAACGTTGAAGGAAAAACACCATGAGGAAGAGACTTGACCCTAGCTTGGTTGATTTGCCCTTGACTCAAGGTTCTGGGCTCCAACTCAATGGAACAGCAAACGTTTGCCATGGATGAGATGCTGGAAGATTCAGAAATTTCTTGCAAAAGGTTTGGGTCGCAGCCCATCACAAGTTAACAACATCCCAGGTCGTAAGACAACGTCTTGCCATAATTGATCATGTATCTTTATATATAGAGCCCATGGTGATGTTGATTGTCTGTCTTCTGAGTTGGAATCACGGAGTCTAGTGAACCTTTTGAGCATCAGAAAATTTGAGGTGGGGAAACAAAGTAGAGATCGCTAGCGCTTGTATCGCGTGATTAAACTTTGACAACGTTCCACCATTGACGATGGCTGTCATAAGCACAAACTTCACGAGGGTAATACGTTGTACAAGCAATTGGTTGGTTGAGAATTTGACATGATAAATCATCAGTCTTGCTTTCCTTTCCTAATGTGTTACATCAGTCTTTAAAAAGGCAAGCCCATAGTTTTGGGCTACTCCTCTATGGACCGAATCTGGAGCCACACTTCATTTGTTTGGGTGCAAATTCAACAAATTTCAATTGCTTTGAGTCCAAATATTTTGAACCTAAAATGTAAAGAATTAAGTACAGTTTGGGTTTGAATTCTTGTAACTAATGGCAACTGGAAAATGGCTACAACTTGTGTACTCCACAAATTGATGCTCGGAGGTTCGAAGAAGCCCGCAATTAAAATTTGAAAAGTTCTTTCTTTTTTTTTTTTTTTAAACTTTTTATACTTTACTTATCCCCTATCTTAACTTACTCCTCCTGATTCTGCTGTTATAACTCCCCATAGCTCTTTGAGATCATCATTCTTGCTTTGACAACTTTTTGAGATCATCATTCAAGTAATAGAAATTCTAAAAGAGTAAAAGATTGTGCCAGCAGGTGCTGAATTTACACAATAATGAGGTTAGGAAGAAATAGACAAAGACAACTGATCAACACCCAAATGAAACAAAACAAGGCTATCATCTAGCCATGTGCCTACTTAACTATTAGTACTAATCGTAAATTTTTTTTTTATTTTAAGTCAATATTGCTAGTAATTAAGTGCATTATAAGAATCTATGGTCATCTCTTTGTTGGCAAAATTGATGCTGGTTTAGAAAAAAAAAATCAACTCCTTCGTTCACTCCCAAGTCCCAAATATAGATTTTTTTTTTCAATGTCTTTTAAGATTTGACTTCTGATAATAGTTAAGCTTCTAAATTTTTTGGAAATTATACATTGTATTTGTCATCTAAATATCATTAATTTGCTCCCAAGACATAGTTTTTGCACCCAAATTCTAACATCAGAATTCTGATAATTGCTAAGGGCTCCCCCATCCCCATTCTCCCCGTTTTTTCTTTTCGTGTTTGGGTGCTATAATCCTCACGCAAAGAGCATATTCTTTGTATCGCATGATGGACTTTTATGATGGAAATATAGCTATAATGTTATCTATTTATATTCCTATCTATTTGCGTGCTCGTATAGCTCCATAAAATGTAATATATGGATGAGTATCCAAAAATATGTATTTCTCGTATTTTGATTCTCTTATTCTACTTCTCAAAAGATAATTTTAACATTTGTCAAGAGGTTCTCTCTACTAATATTTTAAACTTTCGTGGCTTAGGCAAATGTAGAAGAACCTCATTCGATTTTAACTCACTAGCTAGATTTAAGCCCATAGGCCATGTGAAGTGTGACAGAATGAAGTTCTTTGAGACTGGCTCTCTTATGCCATGTACCTCCAAAAGTATATTGGTAGTGTTATTCTTCATATGCATTTCGTATATAATATTCTCCATTTGTGCATTTCATACTGCGTATATCAATTTCGTGTTTCCATTATTGGTTATTCTGCTCAACTTTTACTTTCTTACGGATCCAATTTTAGCCAATATGTAAGAATTCCTCCCATATTCTTTTAAGCAATTTATTTTAAAAAGTCACTGAAGCAATAGGAAGGCAATCAGCCTTGTTTTTGCTCTGTAAAGTGCTACTTTGGCCGCTGTTATACTCAACTCGCTACCTCAGTTTAACCTTCTTCAGCCCCATACAAATAACTGATGATTCAAGTAAGATTATTTAGGCTACCTCTCTATGGCGTTTTCATGGAAAAAAATAATAACAAAAGGGAAAAAAGAGCTCATGTAGGCTAAACCACCAGGCCTTGCATCCTATTCTATAACGGTTGGAGGTGTATCACTATATGAAAGGATACGACCAAACTTTTCCATTTAACCATGCAATTGGTAGCTAAAGCCAAGCAATGAATAGACAATAACTCAGAGTCACGGCTTCCAAAATGGGTTCCACGTATAAATACATAAAATTATAAATTGCATAAACTCTAGTTGGAAGTGAAAATCCCAAATCAAATTTACCCCAAATAATAGCTTTCTTTGGCACTGTATAATTTGAGGCAAATTGTGTGGAGTTTTGGCATCTAAAAACCAACAGCAAAGTCATCGTCAATAAAGTAAAGAATTGGGGTGGGGTGGACTGTGGACTGGGGAGCATTGAAACAGGAGACAAGAATAATGGCGTCCTATAACCAAATAACATGGAAAGATCCCGAGATATGGACACACAGCCATGGCTAAGAGACTTTGGATATATTATCCATAACAGCCTGCACAACCAGTCATGCACATCACTTACTGCATGTGCTGCTTCTCATCTCCCACATGCATTCGTCTATACAATCCATTTTTACGATCAAATTAACCCACAAAAAGAAGAGCATTCTCAAGCAACGGATATAAAATTAGTACATTCTCAAAATGTACAAATATCAATGCACATTGTGCAAAATCATAAGCTTGATTTATTATTTTAATACCTAACTTGACATGATATATGATCTCTTCCTGGTCCCGGGCAAGAGAGATATATATATATATATATATATCTCACTATGATCTTTCTATATTTACATACATTGTACTTTCAAGTACTATACCATGTGTAGTGTATTATGATTGTTTCCTCATCAGAACAAGTAGCTAGCGTGCATAATAATGTTATGAATGAATAGAAGAATAGGCCGCAAGAATTTATTGCTCGCCTAAAACTTTTAAGAGGTCCGCGTGATACCGTTTTTATTTTTTTCCCTAAGGTTTAAAATTAATGAAAAAAAGATGAAAATTCAAGAATATATGAAGCATAATAGAAATTATAGTCTCTCCTTGATTATGATAATTTCATACATTCAAAATAAACTGCTTTGTTTTACGATCTCTAAGTAGTGTTATTTTTTCTTTTGACAAATGTGATACTTCATACAATACTCATAAGCTTGTGACATAGTATATATAAATAGAACATAGCTATATATTGACTTTGTATATCTTGTGGTGGGACCCATAGGAACGGCAAATGTCTAGTTTCAGGTGGACAAATAAATGGCCCCAATGTCCTGGTACCTCTGGGCTTAATTATTTTAATCCCTGAAAAATATAACACCTTGGCATTCGCAATTTTTGGGCACTAAATTAACGAGTGAGTATTGCGTGCACCACGCGCGCCACGTGGTGCATTAGAACCAATCGCACATCGCCAAATAATACAAGGTATGACTCACCATTGTCACATGGTAATAAATTATTAGTTCTAGTACACCATGTGGTAATGCACGTGATGTATTGTATATTTTTCCCTAAATTAACTACCAGGGAATTTCCCTTAATTGCTTCTGGCTAATTTGCTTCTTGGTCTTTTCCCACATTGATTCGAGCCGCACTTCCATGCAGAATTCTTCGTACACTGTACGATGTTCTTGAACTTCTTTCGTAGATTTGGTTATGGTAGAAATTTGAGTCAATTTTGCATCATACAAAAAGTCAATTATGGAATGAAAATAAGAAAGACGATCCACATAAGTTATTAATTTAATCTATAAAAAGACGGGCCTATATGAATTATCAAATTCTACTCATTTATTATAAATTTGTTCTGTACACCATAAAAGTGTTCCTTATTTCTCATTGCAAATCCTCACGTCTTAAAATTGGTCAACTTGTCACTGAAATCCATACCTGTCTTTACTTTTGCTTTCTTTCTTGCTATGTTATAGGTCTTCGATCAATATTTGACTTGAAGCCTTTTTGGTTTTTCTTAAAGCTAAACTCCAAGCCATTTTTGGAGGTGTATAGGTTCGGCTAATTTCTAGAAATATAGCCAAAAACAAAATTTATCCCCAAAATGGGTGGGATTGAAATTGACTTTTAGGTTAAGGGTTGCCACCGACCCAACCATTTTTCTTTTCTTTTTTTTTATTTTACAGTGTCGCTACCAACACTGTTGGCGGCAACACAAAAAAATTTCATTTTATTTGCACTCCAGTCCTCAGAGGACTGGAGTGCAATTCTTCATAAAGTTAAAAAATAGAAAAACATAAAAAAAAAGTGAAATAGTGTTGGCGGCAACACTATTCCAGTTATTTGCAGTCTAGTCCTGGGGACTGGATTGCAATTTAGTAAAAGAAAGCAAAATTAAAATAAAATAAAAGAATGAACAGTTTTGCCGCCAATCAAGTTGGCAGCAAAACATAGTTTTCAAGTCCTTGCAAATAAAAAAATTGAATTAAAAAGAAATTAATTTTTAAAAAATAATTTTTGGTAAAATAATGTTTAGGGTTAAAATAATTTTCAATAAAATAGTGTTAGCTCAACACGATTTTGTTTTTTTCGTTTTGGTCAAAATATAAAATTAAAACATAATGGACAAAATATTTCCAAACAAAATTGTTTATTTTTTTAAATTACAATTTTAAAAATGATAGGCACAAAATTCAAAAATAATTTTTAAAATTTTGAATAGTGTCACCGCCAACTAGGTTGGCATCGACAATTTTTTAAATTTAAGGTTTTAAAGGTTTTTAGGCTTTTTTAGGATAAGGTGTTTGAGATTAGGGTTTCAAATTTTAGGTGTTTTAGGGATATAAGCGTTTAGGATTTATGAAGTAAATAAATTTTTAATTCATTTGAAACAAATTTATGTAATTTAGGGTTTGGGTTACAATTTACAATTTATAATTTAGGGTTTAGGGTCTAGGGTTAAACTTTTGGGGTTTAGGGTTAAGGTTTTTAGATTTTAAGATTTTTTGGATTAGGTATTTTGGAGATATAAGTTTAGGATTTTAGGTTTAATCCATTTGAAACAAAATTATGTAATTTAAGGTTTAGGATTTATGGTATAATTATAGTAATAAATTGATATGATTGAGGTTAAAGGCAACTTAAGACATAAAAATAAAATATGATGACAAAAGATGACAAAAATAAAAAAATAGATAAGATTAATTAAAAAAATACAAATAGGGATAGTCATAATTAAATTTCAATTATTTTTTTAGACAATTTTTGTATTGCCGTCAACATTCAATTTTTTTAATTTTGACACAATTCTTTTTTCTATTGCTGGCAACCAAATTTTTTTTTATTTTTGACATAATTTTCTAAGAATTCCTAATTGCACTCTAGTCTCTTAGAGGACTGAATTGCAAAAATGGAAATTTTTTTGGTATTGCTGCCAACATGGTTAGCAGCACTACTATTCAATTTTTTTTTATTTTTGACATAATTTTTGTATTGCCTATTCAAAAAAAAATTTATTTTTGAGATAATTTTGTAATAATTAGATAAATTGCACTCCAGTCCTCCAAGGACTGGAGTGCAAATAAAATAAAATATTTTTGTGTTGCCGCCAACGGTGTTGGCGGCGACACTATAAAATTTAAAAAAAAAAAGAAGAAAAATGGCTAGGTTGCCGCCAACAACATTGGCGGCAACCCTTAACCTAGAAGCTACTCCCAACTCCACCCATTTTGGAGTTGGGCTAGTGATTTCACTTGTCTATTTTAGCTTTTCTGATAACAAAAATGTATTTAAAACTCTATTATCATTTAAGTTTTTATGGGTTAACCCTTAAATCAGCAATTACTTTTTAGGTTGATTCGTGAGATGTGCTTACGTGAGTGTTTTCTTGTGACTGTTAGTGATAATCTAACTTTGTAGGTAATTATGCCTTTGGTAAAAAATCCTTCATGGCGAGTTGTATGCTAATGGTAAAAGACGAGTGTTAATTTGTTCCATATCGAAAACTTGTGTGGTATTGTCCCTACATTTAAGTTCCATGGGTTAAACCTTAAGTCAGCAATTACCTTTTGGGTTGATTCGTGGGACGTGCTTAAGTGAGTGTTTTCTTGTGACTGATAGTGATAATCTAACTTTACAGGTAATTATACCTTTCGTAAAAAATTTACTACTTTTAGATACACATGTTGCCAAGTCAACCTACCGATGACGTCAAACATGTATCTTCTCCACTTTGGCCAATAAAATTCATGAGTCATTTCAAATAAAAAGAGAAGTCATATAATTTACCATAAAATTTGAAGAAACAAATTTTATGAGAGTATGTGATCATTGTCATTGATTAATTCGCTTTGAAGGAAAAAAAGAAAATCATCGCTTTATTTGTAAGATCTTTGAATACATTTTCAACTCGTCAGCCACTTTGAGTAATGTTCTATCTTTAGTACTCCAAATTACTATGAAAAACTTTTGGACTTGGTGGCTTTACAATGCGTAAATATGTAGAAAACCGTGGAATTTAATAGATGAAAAGCGACAGTTACGGTCGTTGAGCCCATATATAGGAGCCCGCCATGTGCAACTGCCGAACCTTTTAAGAAATATGAACCATACTCTTCCGTTGTACCGTGGTCCATGGCCTTGATAAAAGTTTTGCACCAATTTGAATGATTGTAAGCCACTTTCCAGCAGATATTTCATCATCTTTACTTTGTCAACAAGCAAATTAAATCAAATTCTTCCTACTTTTCTCAAATCACAGTTAAAATCTTAAAAAAGAAAAAGACAAAGAAAAAGAAAAAGTTACAAAAAGTCAGTCAAAAAGATGAAAAAAAAAATCTAATGAATTAATACCCAAATTAGCAAGAAATTACACAAGTCTACAATTAATTGGCCATTTTCTCCCTCCATTTTTCCTACTGGTTATGTCTAGAAACTCATTTTTTGTTTTCTTAGAAACTAATTTCTTTTCCCCTAGTCAGAATTCAAATATCTAAAGCATAATGCTACCACTACTGCTTCTAGTAGTGAATATTGAAAAATTCCTGCTGGTGCACCTTTTTCCTATTACACCAACGAACACTAGATCATGAGCCTATAATCGGGACCCACATTTTGCTGATGAGGATGATGGTGATGAATCAAGAATTCATCTCCACCGTTGGATACGCCAAAAATCGACGCTTGACTAAGCAACTGTTGTCTCTTCTGCAGCTCCTTTTGCCTCCGGAGCTCCAGCACTTTCCGGTGCGAATTCGAGTGCTTGCTGGACACAAAAGTCGGGCTGGCAGCAGGCCGGTACTCGGGCACTAACCGGCCCGACTTGTACCGGACCCCACATGCATTGCACAAAGTCTTGGGCCCCATTGGTCCTGTCCTCCACTGAGGTGTCTTTTCCGACCCGCAGTGGAGACATTGCCGCCCCGGAGTTTCAGTCGTCTCTCTTCTCTTCGACGGCGTCGTTTTGGGAGTTTTTATGCTAACATTGACCGAACTAGGAGTGTTGACGTTGTTGGTTTCGGATGACGAGGTTGCAGGGGAGGAGAGGAGGAGGAGACGTGAGGACCAGTTGCATGGGGCGGCGCGGGAGCGTTTGCTGCGCGCTTTCCCGGGAACGGAGACGTCAGAGGGGAAAACTGGAGATGATGAATTGATGCTGTTGTTATTGGTGGCGGTGGTGGCTGAAGAGGAAGTGTCGGTGGTGGTAGTTGTGGTGGCGGCAGCTGCGGAAGAGGCGGAGGGAGCTTTTAAATTAGTGGTGGGAGAAATGAGGTGGAGGTTATGAAGGTCGTCGCTTGAGAATGATTCCTCCACAAAATTCGATAGCCATTCAAGCTCAGCCAAGTCATCGTACTGTTCCCAACAACAAACAAAAATTTTGTCAAAAATTAATTCATTATTTATTTCCTAATAATTTAGTTAAAAAGTGACCAAAAAAATATTGAATTATGAAACATCTAAAAGAGTAAAGAATATAAAATTACTATATACAACCAAATATAGAACGAAATATTTCTCCAAATTTTCTCCATTTCACAGCTAAAACGAATTTAATTTTCTCGGCGAAAATTTGTCATTAACCTTTGTTACAATGTCTAGTGGAAAAATATATTTTCACGTGGCCCGAAAGAAATGTACAGGAGGAGTGACAGGACGACAATTTAAATATAGTTATCCTATGATTGTACGGTTAAAACTAGCTACTGATAAAATACAATGTTGTTTCTTGGGAAAAAAAATCATTGAACGTGTAATTTAATTTTAATACTTGAATTACTATTTATTAGAGAGAGGAATTGCTGTTTTTACCGGAACGCAGAGTTCGCTGCCGGAAAACTGGGTGTCTGTGAAGCTGCGGCAGCTAAGGTTGCCGTTAAAGTGTCCGTCACCACCGGAAACAGACGAGTTACAGCTGTCGACGACGGTGAGAGAGGAAGACTCGCCAGAAAATCCGGCAATGCTGTCGAAAAAAGCAGTCGGTCATTACCTCATCTTCCTTGGGAATATCCAAAAGGTCGTCCACCTTGAAATTGCTGAGGTTCTGATTTTCCATTAGTTTCTGGTCGAATTCGTTGTCTCCGGCATGGCCAAAATAACCGCCGATGAAAAATTCCGATGAAGCTTCCATTATATATAAATGTGTATGAAGCAAAAAGCAACTGTTTGGTTGCTTTTCCTTTTTATTTTTCCCCGGTGCAAAAGATTGGAGAGAAAGGAGAGAGTTTGCAGAGGACACAGGCGGAGGGAGCTGAAAGTGAGGGGGGTTTTGATGAGTGAAACGAGGGGTTGAAATGTAAATAAACAACAATAATAACTGAATTAATTTAATAAGGAAAATATTATTTTAATTTTATTTGTTTCTCTGACTTATTTAACCTTGAAGCAGCATCTTTGCCTGCTGTCGAATAATTTATTTTCTGCATCTCTCACTTGCTACTTCTGTAAAGTTGTTCCTCCCTTTTCTTTTTCTTTAATTTACTCTTTAAGCAGCACTAATTTTCTCCTATTTCCTTTTGTATGAGTCTTCTTATATATTTTTCAAAATTTCTTTGTTTGACATTTGTTGTTACACATGAGTTGAAAAAAAAAAAAAAGAGAAGAAAAAATTGAGATACTACTATGAAATATCTTTGATCAATGTTGGCCTGAATAAAGAAAAATGTTTCTCAGTTCACACTCATCAATGCAGCCCAGGAACCTTCACTGACTTTTATTCTGGAAAATTGGCAGTATGCACTGAGCATTTCTTGTTTTTGTAAATTTATTCTGCAAATATTTTTAGGAATTGATTGTCCTTTTTAAAAACAATTTTAATGTGCGTGGTCTCTTTTGTAATAGTTCAGAAGTTTGAAATTTTTAAAGTTTGTTTCGTCTTAAAGTAGGAATATGCAAAGTAGTGACAAGAAATTAACGTCAGTGATATCATGTGCCATGTGAATAATTAATCCACAAGCAGTGGGAATTTTAATAAGGCAAAGAAGTAAAGTTATAAGAGGCAAAATAATAGTATGAATCAGTATTTTGATGAAGAAAAGAAAAGGGAAAAATGAAAGAAGTAAAAAAGGTTAGAGAGATAAAAAAATCAATTAATATTTTGAAAATTCAACTTCTTTCCCTTAAGAATCGATCTAGCAGGTTTTGTCGCCGTGACTATGCCATTAGTGTCCAAGTTTACAGCCGGATTCCCCTGCTTCCTTTCTCTTTCTCATTATTTTTCTCTCGGGACCTGCGCTTTGCCCCCTTATTTTATTGACTTTAATTATTTTCCCTGCCTCCAATTTTTGTTTCCCATTATTATTAGTACTTTCTACTCTCTAGTATACACGTTATTATATTCCTCAGGCCACGTTACCTCACGATGTTTACAGCTCAACTCTTAAGCAAACATGGGCAGTGATCAGCTCAAATTGTAAACTGCCTTTGTTTTTTCACTTCTTACGTAAGAAGGTAAGATGGAAACTTATTTGTCACCAACGTTACTCATAAAATTGGTTTTGAATTAAGTAGGAGGTGTGTCGGGAAACATGTTATTAGTACTTCTCTAACCTTAACTCTCGGAGATAAATAAAATTCAAGACTTGTAGATATGGTTTCATTTTGAGCAATAATAGTTTGAACATTTAGTCAGTTGAAAAAAAGTTCACTAACAAATATCCAAATGCAATCATAATTCATAATCGCTATACAAATGATTATTTTCTTTTGTCCACCGTATAACTACTTCTAGCGAACTTTTTTCCTCATATCTGGTCTCTTTGCATAATGGTAATGATAAATTGGCAATTTCATTAACGGTTCTAACATTAGTAAACATCACTCTCTGTTTGTAGCTTAAGATAAAAGCATCCAACCATCCGGCCTACTTTAACCTTTGACATTGTTATCTTCTAATCCGAGTCACTTGTACAAATCCCCATGCCAAGAGCTGTTAAAGAATTGGATCGGATAAAGTTTCAAGTTTGTTTACTCTCACCAATCATCGTTGTACCTTTCTTGGCTTTTCTTTTTCACCCCTCTAATATTAAATTTTACCATCTTTGAACCTAAACAAGTAAAGTAAAAAAGCAGAGAATTGCTAAGCATCAAATATTCAAAATTCAAGCAAATCATATAGGAGTTTGAATTCAAACGTCCCTTTTCATGGCCCATCTTTACACTAGTTAAATGCAGGCATCACTTTATGCAAGTTGGTGTAATCCAGTTGAGATGTGTAAAATACCATATATTCTTTTTCATTTTGTAAATTAAATAAAAGAATATCTTAAAAAAAATAGTAATACTTTTAAGTTGCACGTATGCTTTTCAAATGGTACATTTTGTTTTTTTTTTTTTTGGGGGGGGGGGGGGGGTTGGGGGAGTCCAACTTAGCACGTGCCAAAGGCGAGGGGATATTGTCAGCCATCATGTGAGGGACTTTACAAACATGTTGGCACATTTTCTTTTCCATTTTTTTGATAGTTATGGATACCTCCTGTCCACTACTACTACCAGTTTATAATGTGCACTGGAAGTCAGAATGGCCAACCATTTAACCAAACGGTGGTCAAATTCAAAGGGTTACACAGGCAATAGCTGGAATTGGAATCGAAATCCCGTTTTAAGCCGTCCTATTGGAGTAAAGCTTTTATTTGAGACTTCCCAACACGTGTGTCCAATACTATGCATGTCCACCACTAACGTTGCTGCACGTGTAGGATGATCACATGAATAGCTAACACTGCACGTGGCTCTTGCCGTGATATGTGGCTTTGAGGGAGTGAAACCAAGCTTCCTCTCAATCTTATTTTCTTCCACTGCAATGCCTCAATTATTCTTCTTCCTTTAATTTGTATTAGAGGAAGGGTTAATTGAACTGCAGGGCTCCTGATGCTCTTGTTACGTGCCTATATGCTGTCCTGTTAATATGCGATAATATTTACAAACTTGACAGTGGTAAGAATCAAACTCTCGACTATTAAGATGGAGTCGTAGAGTTCTAACCGCTGGATCCACTATTCCTCTCTTAATTTCATTGTTAAGTGCTAACAATTGTGAGTTTTCCCCCCAAAACAGAAAAAGAAAAATCGTAGTGCTAACGTGCAAGATTAGGAACCCCACCTTTTTTTTTTTTTAATTAAAGGAATATTTTCCTCACGACTTCTAATAATTGTCCTTCAAGACACTATCTAAGCCATTCAGTCCACCTTGTGGCTGCAAATCCAATGGTGCATAGTGGGCCAAAAGATAACAAGTTATCAACGTAAGGCCCGGCCACTGGAGTCTTTATATAGGAATTGACTAAGCACAAAGCAGGCCCAGCCATAACAATTCCCAAACTACCAGAAAATGTGATTTTGGTAAAAGGCGAATCTCAAATAACACATTCAGAATTTGGCTAAACTCATAACAAGGCGGCGAGAAATATAGCAAATTTGAAACAAAAAGAAAGGAAATTATATATCAGTAAGTCTTGTTTCAAATATTCATTAAACAAAAGAGAAGCAAATTGTCTATGTGTTTCGAAAAGTAAGGCTTGTGATCAACAAACTCATCCATCAGTAGTCAGACTATGGGGAGTTGAAGTGCATTAGAGCATGGTTCACCACAACTACACCTTTGAAATTACAAGAGATAATATGAAGAGATCTGACTACCTTCAAAAATCAACTGTTGTCACCTGTTGCCACTCTCCATCTACTTCTTCTTTCCACAATGTCACATTATTGCTCCCATCTGCAACAGCAAGGATGTTTCCTGTCAGTGACCATGAGACTCTCCAAACAGGGGTCCCAAAATCCTTCAAAACTTTACCCTCCCATTGATCACCTTCCTTGTTCACAGTCCATATAATAACTCTTCCATCTTGAGAAGCACTAGCAATTGTTGATTTTGGAAGTCCCAGATTGGGTGCCCAAGCAACATCCCGTACCCAGTCAGTGTGCATTTGAAGAGCTGGGAAGCAATCCATCTTCCAGATTCCATTATTAAGCTTCCATACTTTAACTGTATTATCACATCCACCGGACACAAGCTTCTGAACAGGATCGAGTAGACCAGAACCTACAAGAGCACCAGGGGCTGTTGATGGAGCCCATGAGACAGAGGTAACCCCAACTGGGTGAGCCTGGTCAATCTGGGATGTATCCCAACTGCCATCAGATCTTGCAGTGAAAATTGATATGTTCCCGTCCGAGGATCCACACGCCAAACAAAGACCCAATTCATGAGGAGCCCATGCAATGGAATTGACGGAAGCTTTGTGGTCGCTAAAAACTTGGGCTTGGCTCCACTCATTTTGATTTCCTTCCTTCCATATAATGACCTGTCCATCATAAGAACATGATGCAAGGAGGGACCCAAACTTAGGATGTGCCCATGCTACTTGCCACACTGGTCCTTGGTGACCACTTAAAGTTGCAAGAGGCTGTGAGTTCGAGTTAATAACACCAATTATTTGAATGGTGTTATCAGAAGAAGCCGTTGCAAGACGCTTGCCATAATAATCCATTGCCACATCATGAACTGTGTCCTGGTGACCTGTTTCAATCTTTTGTCCTGGCATTCTGTTAATAAAGTAAAACACAGTTCAGACAGATATAATTTCTCAAATTCGTTACTGCATCTGCATCCATGGAACAGCCAGTTTTAGCAAAATTGAGTTTAATCTCACCAAGGCATAAAATGAAGTATCAAGATAATCAGATTTAGAAATTTTATCAAGATCATCAGATCTAGAAATTTTTGTATTTTGGCCAAGCAAACAGCAATACAAAATGAAATTGGCACAACATTTTCCTTTTATTATGTGTTCTTCTATCATCCCACCCAAGAGGGATCTTGAAAACACAAGTTTCCACTAACTCAGTGTATCATTATTTACTGATTCCAAAATAATCTTACTAAGGTAAAGTAATTAAAGCATCACCACATGCACCTAAACAACCTATTCAACACTTCTATGTAAACATAAAATGATGGCTAATATTAGACACCCAGCTGAATTTCATGCAAAGAAAAGAAAATTTTGAAGTAATTATACCATATCGACACATAGGTTGCAAACAAAAGAATGGATGACGGGATTTCTTTATAAGAACAAACAGCTGGTAAGATTTAAAGGGTCAGATAATGCACAGGTATTTTACTCATTAACCAAGAAAACAAAGCTAAGAAACAAAATTTTGCGGACACCAGTAAAATATTATCTATTGCTAAAGAACTATAAAGCAACAACCTCTATTTTTTGAGTTTTCTGAGCAAAGACCAACTTCACTTCTGATAACCAATAATAACACTCTAATCGGTATTTTGATCAATTTTTACCAACCCCAATTACACACTGATCGGTATTTTGATCAACTACATCAAATTATCAATAATAAGTCTTCAAATTTTGTGCCCATATATCTATTACTACTACTATGTATCCCAATTGTAGTACGTAAACAATTTTGAATTTTCCATGTCCACCAACCTTGACATCATACAAACAACTAAAGGGGCTAAAAGGGCTTCAAATACCCTTTCCTGAGTACATCATTCATCAATGATCAGACCTCATGTATGGATAAATCCGTAAAAATCAAGAAAAAAATAAAGGGAAATTAAGATCGATTGTCAAATTAGCCAAAACTTTAAAATGTGGGTTTCAGACCAACGAACCTGAAGAAGAGTCAAGACAACAGGATCTCCGCTCAGACGGCTGCAGTCAACTGCACTGAATACTCCGAAGTCCGCAATTCGTAAATTACACCCTTTATAAATTCGCGATATTTGTTTGTAGCGAACCTCCTTTAATAAGTATACGGCGCCATTTCGAGTGAAACAACTTGGGTCGCACTAAGCCCAAAAGAAATGATTGGGCCTGATGGTTAAATCAAGATCTGGATTCTAATTATTGGATTCAATCTCATCACCCCAATAAAAGATCGTTTGTCACTGAATTCCAAGTTAACTGGTGTTTTCTTTTTTCTGATTTCCAAAAAAAAAAAAAAAAAAAGAAAAAAAAATTAACGGGTGTTTAGCCTTTCCTTCTGACCCAAAAAGAATTCCTAATTAATCAATTTAAGTCCACAGAATATTTAGTATTCAAGATTTTATCGAGCATGGTTAGAAATTGTCTAGACAATCATAAAATTTGACATAAATAAATTAAGCTTGACTTCAACTTGACATTATAAAACTCAATATTGACTAATAATCACGCAGCTTTGAAATACAAATTTTTACCTAATTAAGAATTCAAATAAAGTATAACCGAGTTAACACTGAATTGCTTAGTAGTGGGACTTACTACTATTTGGGCTTGGGCCTACCATGATGTAGGTAGAGTCCATATTTAATTTGGTTAAAATGAGGTGGGCCATAATGGATTTCAACCGCGAGGGCCCAGCGGCTGCCGTGGGGGAGAAAGTCTTGTCAAAATTAAGAAAAGGTTAAGTTTCAAAGCAATCGGACACGTATGCAGCCAGCTAAGAAAGAGGATGATTTTCATGTCGCTGACGTGGGACCCGCGGATTTGTTGTCTGGTCATGCTTGTCGTGAGAAGTGAGATCTCTCCCTTTCTTACTACAGTAAACTACATTAATAATGTCCCCGAAATCCGAATAAATCGCTCTGCCCTTTTCTAACAACCATTTATAGGATTACCCAAAAGAGAAATTTGGAAAACGTATATTCTTAATTTTCTCTCAGATTTCCCACGTTCTTTTTTTTTTTTTAATTAAATTTGAAAAATGAAAAATGAAAAATGAAAAAAAAAAAGGGTTTATGACATGATGCGGTCATATGTACATGTATATGTCTATGTGCATCGTCAACAGATGACGTGTAAATAATGCATGCGGACTGCAATCGCATTCGATGTCAGCAATACGGACGGTGGATATGATTGCATCCCCAAAATCCAAAATTGTGTATTTAAGATACTTTCATAAATGTGTATCCAAATCTTAAAAAGCAGCAGTTCATTTATCATCACAATCTTTTTCCTGTAAAAAGGTCAACATTATCATAACAATGTAAATGGAAGAAATGAAAACTGGGGGCTTGAAATTTGGGTAGTTTACATATAGCAAAATGTGTCCAAAATTGACAATTGACTAATTAAGCTAGCTTCATCAAATAACTAATGTATAACTAAATTTTGTAATTGTGGTTTTGGTAGTGGCAGTTAGACAAGATATCAAACAAAATGGATAGTGTCGAAGGTAATTTTGGTGGGTTTGGACTGGATGCAAGGATATATCTTCTGGTTCAAGATTTTATGTCTATATTGCACTGGTCAATGTTGTATACTAGTCTTTGGATGTAGTCATTGTAGATGTTGCTGGTAACATCAATAATTAGGAGGAATAGTTCCTCATTTACTTGTAGCCAAGTTGTTTTCCATGTTTTTGTATGTGTGTGTCTATATATATATATATATATATATATATATATATATATATATATTTGGTTTAAGCAAGTAGATAAGTTCCTTGAAATTTAATACAGTCAATCCATAGTAGGTGATGATGACATTTGTACATTTAAATGTTCACTAGCAAAATTGAGAAACAAGCGAGTAAAGAACCAACTCAATCAAGTTATAAACCATTGTTGCATGCTACCATTGACTGACTGGTAAGTTTGTTTTAGAGATGGGGATAGGGGATAGGAAATGGGTTGGGATAATCAATATGCATACAAATTTTGAGTCAGTACAGTACAATCAGATATTTTTATGATTCGGATCGATAATTTTATTTTATAGATCGTGTAATAAAAGAGAATCACATAATTATTTAATTATTTTTTACATCACAAAATTCACTGAAATCAGATACATATATTAATTTAACACTGACCTCTCGTGGTGGAGAAAAAAATATTGCAATATTCATGCGTCTATACGAGGAATATGATACTCCCACTGCGTATGTTTTGTCAAGGCTAGAAGTAGAATAAACGAACCCAAATGGACTGGGCCAACGACAAGAACGCCAAACAACCGGTTTGATAGAAAGAAAGGGAAGAAATAGAGGAAAACCCCATGAATTATGATACCCCTTACCCACCACCTCAGCCCCACATCATCTGTCATTTGTCACATCAGGTTATTTCTGTCTTTGTCACTGTCATGTATGTGAGTATGTTTTGCTGCAGCCATACGGATGGATGGATGTCAGTGTGTCACGATGGCATACGGACACAGTAAATCTCAGCCTATATCCATGTTTGCATGTTTATGTGTGCATATTTGGTTGGCTCGCTTTTCTTTATGAATTTTTTTTTGTGAAATTTCCCGTCAAATAAATCGTAGTATTTAATGGACTAGGATCGAGGCGCATGCAAAACCCTCATCATGGTGTTTTCTGTGACCCAAGCAAACCTTCTGATGCCCCTCTTTTCACAACCTTCTGAGTAGCCCCTCCTTTTTCCCTAATTTGCCCCCCCTGTTGAAATAATTTTGTTCCTTGCCATTTTGCATACCATGTAGCTGGCTAATTAACCATTTCTCACCTAATGTCAATGAAATTATTAAAATCTGATCTTTGTTTTGCTTCTTAACTTTTCTAACCATTTCAGTTGAGCTGCGTTTGAATTTTCTTATCAATTTGTTCCTAGTATGACAAGTTTTTTTCCTTTATTTAGCTGCCCACACAGTAACATTAATAAGTACAAAATTTAAAAGATTACATCATGTGTTTATCTCGTGATTGTTATTTTTATTTTAAAGAATATGGTCTGCAAAGTTACTAAACGCTTGGTTCATCCAATTGTGCCACATTTCTCGTGTTTTTTTTTTTTTTTTGTCTCCTCTTATCACGAGTTTGGTATCAATTTTAATTAGTCACTTGCAACTCTAATAAACTCTAGTCTAGTTAACAATCTGAAATAAATTATATCCCAAGCAAAATTATTAACTATGCGTTCGAAAATAAAAATATTGTACTTTCACTGTATACAAACTCCAACTTACTACAACCTACTTCAATGATTGTTTTTCACAACTTATAGTATCACATTGCAAAGTTAAAAATTTAGCTAGCAAACAACTTTACTAACAAAATCCAAAAGTTCAAACCATATTTAGCTAAAGTGATGATGTATCCATTTTAGCCCAATTGAAAAGTAATTTATCAACTTATATTGAAAAAGGGCAATTTAGACCTGACAAAGATTCCACTGAAAAATACCAGCCCAAATCCGAGTCCCTCACCCCTTTACATATATGGTAAAGACTGACAAACACTAAGGAACAGTGAATTCAGTAATGCATTCCCCCCTTCCTCTACTCCACGAACCAATGAAATACAAACCAAAACTCTCCCCACCAAGCCTTAGAGGGCAACATTTTCACTTCTTTTAGTCACCCCAGATCCAAATTTTCTCGAATTTTACATATATGTATTGAAAAAAATGAAGATCGGAGGTGGTTTTATCAGTCTGATTTGGCTTCAAACAGTGAAACTAAAAGAAGTTCCGATCTTTAGATGAATCTCTTTTCATTGAAATATTGTACTGATACTAATAAGAATCCTTATCCAGAGAAGGACAAGGTCGCGGTGGCATCATCATCGTCATCATTATCATCATGCCAAGTATGTAACGTATGTTTTTTTACTCTAAGGAAGCAAGAAAGTTTGGGTTTTTGGAAGATTGGTTTTTGTTTTCTTGTGTTTAGTGTTGAGGACAACTCCGTTACAGCTCAGGAAATTCTTGTCCGCTCTTTCGTATCTAAGTTTTTGGATTTCGTCATCAGTTTAATGGAGAGGTATTAGTATATTCAGGAGGAAAAAAAGGTCTCATTTTCTTCAGAATTTAATAAAGATGGGAACTTTATCTTAAGACAAAGCAAAAGGGTGGTTTTATTTGGGCTGGAAAAGGATTTTTGGCATCTGGGATTGTGAGAATTCGGGTGAGAGGTGAAGGGGTGATGATGGCTACTACTAGTAAGGATAGTGGTAATAGTAGTAAGGGAATGATGGACAATGGCAAATATGTAAGGTATACTCCAGAGCAGGTTGAAGCACTGGAGAGGCTTTATCATGAGTGTCCTAAGCCTAGCTCTGTTCGCCGGCAGCAGCTTATTAGGGAATGTCCAATTCTCTCCAATATCGAGCCTAAGCAAATCAAAGTCTGGTTTCAGAATCGAAGGTATAAAGTTTTAATTTTGCTTTTGGGTTTTGTTTTCTCGGTCGATTTAACATGCAAGAAAACTGTAACTGGCTGAGGAGAGGTTTTTTAACTCTTTGAAAAATGGTGTTTGAATGCTGCTTGGTTTCGTTTTGCTTGTTAAACTTGATTTTTTGGGTTGCGGTTTTTGAGTTTTGCTAAGCTTGTTCTAGTTGGGTCTCTCTCATTTTGTACCTTTTTTTTTTCCCTTTTCTGTTGATGGTTTTATGGAAATTGAATGTATGATGACGAGGGAAGAAATTATAATCTTGTGATTTTGTTGAAATGCAGATGCAGAGAGAAGCAGAGGAAAGAAGCTTCAAGGCTTCAGAATGTGAATAGGAAGCTGACGGCTATGAACAAGCTTTTAATGGAAGAAAATGATAGATTGCAGAAGCAAGTGACTCATCTTGTGTATGAAAATGGCTATTTTCGCCAGAATCATCCGAGGGTGGTATGAGTGGTTCTCTTTTTATTAGTTAGAGGATTCTTTGATTACCTTAATATTTCGCATAATCTTGTGTAATTGAGGTATGTTGTATCTTGAATAATTGAGGTTGGAAGCTTTTCTTTTGATTCTTGGCAGAAGCCTTTGGCAACAAAAGACACAAGTTGTGATTCAGTGGTGACGAGTGGTCAACACCACTTGACACCTCAGCGTCCGCCAAGGGATGCTAGTCCTGCAGGGTTAGTGCGGTTATGGTTGTTGGGTCCTTTTCTTTGTAGGAATATTGTGCTTTGTGACTATTGCGTTGTTGTGTGTGTTTGTGGGTGGCTCATGGAATTCTGTATGCTTTTCAATCTTTTCCAGGCTTTTGTCCATTGCAGAAGAGACTTTAACAGAGTTTCTTTCAAAGGCTACTGGAACTGCTGTTGAGTGGGTCCAAATGCCTGGAATGAAGGTATATGATATGTAATTTCAAATAATTCGCTTAGCAATAATCATTTGCATGTACAATCTCCTAAGTACATGGTTTATTGGTGCTTAAGCTTAGTTACCATTAGGTAATGAAAATTGAAATAACAAGCATCTCTTATGAAAGATGTTGTTTAGAAACAGTTTTTGCTTGTATTTTTCAGTTGTCAATACTGTTCAGAAACTTTGATATTATTATACAATTTCGAAACAAGCATGTGCTGAATTTCAATAAACTATGCTGCAACAATTTTTGATTGAGTAAACGTTGTTAGAAACTCTGATTACCGTTATACAACTTCCAAGTTAATCCTATGCTAATTTCAATGAATTTTAAGGCTCAGCTTGTTTCAGTAGATAATTAATCTTATAGTAATTAAGTAGCAGTTAGCTTTATGATTATTTATATTCTTAAGTCAGCAGTATTATCATTAGATTTGTAGATTCAAAATGTTGTAATCTCATTTGTCTCTTCTTTCCAATTTAAACTCTGCTCTTAATTTGACTAGCCTGGTCCGGATTCCATTGGAATCATTGCTATTTCTCACGGTTGCACTGGTGTGGCAGCAAGAGCTTGTGGCCTTGTTGGTCTAGAGCCTACGAGGGTATGTTAACTAGAATTCCCATCCGTCTTTCCATCGTTACATGGATTCAAGTTGATGTATCGCATTCATGAGGAACCTTCTTTCCAGGTTGCAGAAATCCTCAAGGATCGACCTTCTTGGTTTCGTGATTGCCGGGCAGTTGATATTCTGAATGTCCTGCCCACTGCCAATGGTGGAACCATTGAACTTTTGTACATGCAGGTGGGAAACTGTGAACTTTCTTGCTTACAAGTCATATCTGCAAACCGTGGAGCATTTTTTTTTTCCTTTTAAAGGCTTGTAAATCTACTCGTATGTTTCAGCTATATGCTCCAACAACATTGGCTCCTGCTCGTGATTTCTTGCTACTCCGATACACTTCTGTAATGGAGGACGGTAGCTTAGTGGTGTGTGCTTCTTTTAGACAGTTTTTACTTGCATGATCTGCTTTATTACAAGTTGCTTAATTTTCTGTCTAATGATTAGGTCTGTGAAAGATCACTTAGCGAAACTCAAAATGCTCCAAGTATGCCAGCTGTGCATAATTTTGTTAGAGCAGAAATGTTGTCTAGTGGTTACCTTATTAGACCTTGTGAAGGGGGAGGGTCAATAATCCATATTGTTGATCATCTAAACTTGGAGGTAAAGTTATTTGCTGCCTAGGGCATCTTTGTACACTGTATTAAGAATTCTTGTCTTTTCACCTAATACTGATGCTTTGGAAAATTCAATTGTTGTACAGGCATGGAGTGTGCCTGAAGTGTTGCGCCCACTGTACGAGTCATCAGCTGTACTTGCGCAGAAAATGACAATGGCAGTAAGATATATTTGTCCTACATTTCTGGCACCAGATGGAATGCTTGAATTGCTTATTGATGTTTTGTTTTAATGTATATAATTTTTTAAAATTTTCTTGTCGAGGCGTTACGCCATCTGAGGCAGATAGCACAAGAGGTTTCACAGTCTAATATCAGCAACTGGACAAGACGACCTGCAGCTTTACGAGGACTTAGCCAGAGATTAAGCAGGTAGTGTTAATCTATTGATTTTACTAATTTGTATTTTAATTTGTTTATGGAGTTGATTTTGGAATTCGCTCACTTGTGTGGCAGAGGTTTTAATGAGGCTGTGAATGGGTTTACCGACGAGGGATGGTCATTGATTGGTAATGATGGCATGGATGATGTTACTGTCCTCATAAATTCTTCACCTGACAAGCTCATGGCTTTGAGCCTTCCATTCATGAATGGATTCACACCTATCAGCAATGCAGTCTTGTGTGCGAAAGCATCCATGCTTTTGCAGGTTAGCTCATGCAGTATGTTATCTGGTTCTTTTGTCCTTGCAGGGTGCACAGAGCTTATATAAGATGGGTTATAATCCCAGAAAATGTTTTTAACGACTTTACATCTCAAAATTTTTTTGAATAGATAAAGATATTTGAAGTATAATGTTGGTTGGTCAGAGTCTTAACACTTGTGCATACTTCACGCTTTCTTAATACAATGATATCCTCAGCAAGACTCCATGCAGTTTGATATCGTTGTTGTTTACCCTTCAGAATGTACCTCCAGCAATACTTCTTAGGTTTTTACGGGAGCATAGATCAGAATGGGCAGACAATAGTATCGATGCCTATGCAGCTAGTACTGTTAAGGTTGGCCCCTGTGGCATACCTGGATCTCGAGTTGGTAATCCTGGTGGTCAAATTATACTTCCTTTGGCCCATTCTATTGAACATGAAGAGGCAAGTTGATTGTTTCTTACCATGCTATTTTCAATGCATTATTACATCTTTCCTTTGAGTGTATGGATTGAAATTTGTTATCATTTTAATTAAGGTGGATGTGTTGAGTGTAACCATCTTTTGTGTCTAATAGATGCTGGAAGTTATTAAGTTGGAAAATGTAGGCCATTCCCCAGAAGATGCATTAATGGCCAGAGACATGTTCCTCTTGCAAGTAAGTTCTGCCTTATATCCAGTGATTTTGCCAGTATTGAAAAGTATGCAGTTTTACAATTTAAATCTTTTTTCCCCCTTTACTTATAATCCCTGTTCATTCCTTTGGCATTTTTTTTGTGTCCCTTCCAATGTTCTTGTCAGCTATGCAGCGGAATGGATGAAAATGCTGTTGGTGCCTGTGCAGAGCTCGTATTTGCTCCTATTGATGCTTCTTTTGCTGATGATGCTCCCCTCTTGCCTTCTGGTTTTCGAATAATTCCTCTAGATTCTAACAAGGTTTGAATATCATTAGGTCTTAGCTTGAATAATTCTAATTTTTCTTTCAATCTCCTTCCTTTAATTTTTCTTAATATTTTTGTTAACATAATCCAATACAGGAAGCCTCCAGTCCAAATCGCACCCTTGATCTTGCTTCTGCCCTTGAGACAGGACCAGTGGGAAATAAAGCTTTAAATGATATTACTATTTCAAGTGGTACCACAAGATCTGTAATGACAATTGCATTTGAATTTGCTTTTGAAAGCCACATGCAAGAAAGCGTTGCATCTATGGCCAGACAGTATGTGCGCAGTGTGATATCATCAGTTCAGAGGGTGGCATTAGCACTATCTCCATCTCACCTAGGTCCTCATGGCAGTCTTCAACTGCCACTGGGTACTCCTGAAGCACAAACACTAGCACGGTGGATCTGCCAGAGTTACAGGCAAGTGTGATGGTTTTTGTACCTTTGAAAGTTTATGCAAGTGAATCTGTGTATTAGGAAAGGCTTCTTTGTTATAGACAATTACAATGATCCTTTCTGAAGTTTATTCCGATAATCTAGGAAACTCATGGGTCCAAAGTACCGACCTAAAAGGGGTCAAAAGGGTCACAAGCCTTGCTGCAGGCTTCCTTGAATTGTCTAATGGTGATATAGAGTTTTTTTCCTTTTCATCAGGTGTTACTTGGGTTTGGAGCTTTTCAAACTGATGGGCGAGGGAAATGAATCTATCCTCAAGGCTCTGTGGCACCACTCGGATGCTGTCATTTGCTGCTCTTTGAAGGTTTGCCTTTTAACTTGGATGCTCATGTGTTATTCATTAATTTTAGCCTCCCTTGAAAGAATCAAAGAAGGCAAAATGACATCATACAGGACTAAATAATCTTTCAATTAAAGCTTGTAAGATGGTTAAGAAATATTGTAGAGTGCTTGGTGTGGCAGCAAATAGTGAAAATTGTTTACATAGTTGTTTTGTGTAAATATATTAATTTTCTCAGACTTGTTATTTTGTTAAACAATTTCTGCAGGCATTGCCAGTTTTCACATTTGCAAATCAAGCAGGGCTTGACATGCTCGAGACAACCTTCATTGCTCTTCAAGACATAACTTTGGAAAAAATATTTGATGATCATGGCAGGAAAAGTCTGTGCTCTGAGTTCCCGCAGATTATGCAACAGGTTAATGACTTTGTATCAACTTCATCAGAATACAAAACCAAAGATTAAACAGATACATCATGAACCAACAGAGAGGCAGGCAGAATAGCTGTAAATTGCATGCATATCTTATTGTTAGGATAATATTCATGTCAAAGTCATTAGATGTATTCTCAAGTCAATACCCTTAGTTTTATGGACAAGTAATGGGCATTTATTGTGAATGTTGCTGCAGCAATGGTAATATGTTGACACTTGTGCGGAAATTTTGCTAATTCTATCCACTGTCGACCTAATTTTTCCATTTGAAACATGTCTCAGATTTTTTCTGGAGTGCTTTCTCTGATCAGGACGAGAATTTCTCATATATTTTCGTATTCATGACAACAGGGATTCGCTTGTCTTCAAGGTGGGATTTGTTTGTCAAGCATGGGAAGGCCTGTTTCTTTTGAGAGAGCAATAGCTTGGAAAGTTCTGAATGAAGAAGATCGCGCTCATTGCATCTGCTTTACGTTCATAAATTGGTCATTTGTCTAACACTGGTGTTAAGGTATCAAAGAAGTTACGACAATGTAGGGATGGATCTTTTATAAAGACTTCCAGCTCACTAGCTTGTAACGTTTGCTTAAAACTGGTTTACTTTAGTTCTGCTTCTGTTTATGGAATCTATGTCTAGATATTAATACTATCTGTTTTCTTGGAATGGCTTATGCACCTTCAATGCCCATGACTTGCCTGCATCTTAGTGGATAGATTATATAGCATAAGAAATATAGAGACGTGAGGTGCTCATTTTATGGTTCATATACAAGAATTCAGATGGGTTTGCGTTTAGTTTACTATAATAGCAAATGAAAATCCTGGTTCCTTCGTTTCATTTGCCCCCGCAAATATCGTATGTTACATGCATAATCAATTTATGTATTACATGCATTGGGTGTCTTTCCTAAATCGAGTTACAATGATAACTAGAAACAAAATGATTTTTCTCGTGTTATTCTTTTAACTTTTCGTTTTCTTTTCTTCTGAACTTCCTCAATATATATTTTACTTCAACAATTAGTAGTACGGACTTAATAATTTGAATGATTTTGTGCCATACTATATGGCAATAATAATAACTGTAACTAAATGATTAAGATTTAATCATGTAATGTTAAAGCATCAGAAATTGTAATCTTCCGTTTTATGTAACTTTACTATTTAATCAAATCCCATGGAAAAACATGTAACTTTACTATTTAATCGAATCCCATGGAAAAACAATGCATGGAAACCATGGGATCGACCAAAAAAACGCTTAAAAACGTAGCAAAGGCCAACATCCAAATTGTACACAGAGAATTTAATTTCCTAATTTAATGTCATTCATCGCCCTAGTTATGGCAGGAATGCAGCTTGAGCTCCTTGCAATTTGACCTTTTTTATCTTTAGGACCGACAGATTTTGCTCTTGTGCCTCGTCCATCCATACTTACACTCTTTCTAAACATCTCCCTCATGGCATGAGCTTGGGAAAGAACTGGATAAGCCCTGCCAAACTTGTTAAACCTAAAGCAAGCATTCATGTGAGCCTCCAAAGCTTCTTCTCTTTTTCCTCCGTTCTTCTCCATTTCTTCCTTCACTGCTTCGGCACATAACCCGCATATCCACTTCCCACAAAACTTTCCACGAACTTTGTCAATGTACTCAAGTGTGTATTCTTCAACCATGCCACAGCACTCGCACTTTGCATCTTCAATCTCGGAGATTGGTGGGAGAGTAACGTCTACGGCCTCTTTACTTAGCTCAAATGAGATGTCCGATGTTGTTCTTTTTAGATTATCGTTGGATAGTCTTCGGGGTTTGTTGAAGTTATTGCTTGGGTTGTAGGAGCTAACTAATACCATTGCCTCTCCGTGGGGTGCCATGGTGACAAAGTTGATTGTGGGGTGGCCTCAATTGAGAAAATTTTAATGCAACGAAGTTTAGCTAATTGAAGAAGCCTGTTGATGCAACAGTGTTGAGTGAAGTACTTGAACTGTTTCGGCTTGATGGAAAGCTAAGAACTTTGTTGAGGATACTTATGATCATTGAGGACTATTGGAAGAAGATTGAGCCTAAAGCCTCCTATTTATAAAGGTTGTCCTCACCTTTTTAGAGCCCAAAAGTTAGAATTTGTGGACCATGGAAACTTATATGTTGCTGTTCATGATCAAGATGTGATTGGTCCTGAATGCACTGGATTTTTTATGAGGGGACTAAAGTCACTCAACAGAAAAGGCATCTTTCCGTTCCTTTTTGGTGTATCACAAGTTATTGGAGAAAAAATTATGCATTGGTTAAATTTGTTACATGCTGTGGGCTAATTCCATCTTTTTCATAAACGTACGAGGTTACTTAGCTAAAAATACTTGTCTTAATGAAGGATTTTCCTAGCTATTCCATATAAACGTCCTGCATCATTAGTCATTTATGCAATTTCTAACATACATTATTATCTGCCAATTTGCATGTATAGAGCATATGATGATTTACTTCCACCAATTTTTTTGGTCCTCGTGGTGATGCCAATGGTATTTCTCAGCGTAGATTAAATTTAGAGCAGAAAGTTGTCTTCTTGATGCTGAAACTTTTGAGATCCTGTTGTAGCTAATCCATACATGTTCTTTTCACGATTGTAAGGATTGACGTTGTCCATAAAATGCTACAAATTGCATGAGTTCACGTGTTGGCCAACTTTAACCATGTAAACGTAGCTCACTTTCTTCTATCCAAGGGACTGTGATGGAAATGAATTTACTACCATTGGAATAAAACCATTGTTCACGAGAAACAAAATCTATGAACCCTACTTTTGGAGGTTAACATAACTGTATGATGTTGACAAACTGTTTCGTGGATCACAGGCTTGCTTAAAATGAATTAGAAATTGTTGGTTTTTAATGATTGCTTTTGTCAAGGTTGGTATAAGTAGCTTTTACGTATGCAAATTGGATCATTGTTTCAACTTTTCAGCTGGATTGTAAAATTATGCACTACCTATTCTCACGCGACTAACAATGAAGTTGTGTAAAAACTTAAATATCTGCCTTCTTTTGATAATGAATGGAACAGGTTTTCTCTTTTACAATTTTCTTTCAGCGAATTTCAATTGTAGCCATCGTCAGCATCTTGTGTCTCTTGTTTTTTTTTTTTTTTTTTTTTTGAGTAAAGTGTCTCTTGTTAAATATGCCGATAACTATAGAGGTTGAGTATTGTTCGATCACTTATAAGGGGTGTTTGGTTTAAGAGAATCAAGGAGGGGGATGAGTATTATAAGTAATAACATCTATTGTTGACGTTTGTAAAACAAATATCACTATCATTCAATAGTAATGAAAGTGATTAATTGGGGTGTTAAAGATTGTTTCCAAAATACCATTCTATTAAACCCATTAACCCTATGATTAAGGCAAAACATGTCAAAAAAAAAAAAAAAACACATATTCTGAGCTACCCACCCCCAATATACTATTCCTCTCTCTCTCTCTCTCTCTCTCTCTCTCTCTCTCTCTCTCTCTCTCTCTCTCTCTCTCTCTCTCTCTCTCTCTCGATTTTAAATATTCTTGTTTAGTACTCTATAAAATCTTTTATAAAATTTTTTTCATAAATTTTTTTACATTCAAGTTTTTTTTATAAAAATTTGAACTGAAAATAAAAAATATGTAGTACTCGATATTAATACAATAAAAATGATTATTTTTTAAGGTTATCATTTGCATAATACTCAAATTAGAGCATGGTTACATTTAAAATTAAAGAAGTCTTTTTCAGAAAATTTCTTTAAAACAATACAAAATAAGAAATCTGAAAAAATATGTATATTCATAAATAAAAGATTAAAAAATTTTAAAATTTAGTTGAAAGTCATTCCAGTAAACCAAACAAGTATTTTTATAATGATACCCATTCTATTATTAAACCAAACATGTTGGTAGAAATCATCAAAACCCATACTTATAGTGATAGTTATTCAGGAATTTGACCCAAATGGTCCCTAAGTGTTTATAACTATAGAGATTGTTCTTTCACTTATAAGTGTTTATAACTTTTGTCATTTCTAAAATTATGTGGTACAAACGTCAGAAATGCTTAACAAGTAATTTCTTAAAGATTGTGCTATCATTTATTAAGTGTTTATAACTTTTCTAACAAAGATTAGGTCTACCTTAATCAATATATTAAATGTTTTTCTGAGTGGAAAGAAATTTGTACACTGTATAAAAAAAAACACAAAAATTCATCAAGTATTGCCAAATTCACGTGAAAAAAAAATGAAAAACGACTTTGAGGCTATAGTAGATTTCAAATTTTCGCTAGCAAAATTAAAGCTTTTGGTCCCCACAAAAAAAAAAAAAAAAAAGAGATTAAATCCTTTAATTTCTGATGTTGGTAAAGGTAAACGAAAAATGAAAATTAATCCCAGCTCGTCAATTGACTGGACTGCCCGGTTCATTATTTAAGGTGCAAATGCCTAGCCCGCCTGATCGTGGGCCGAGTGGTCTAGACTCTTGGACTCTTCGACTTACTAGTAATAGGCCTGCATGTGGGTCTGGTGATTAGTGACTGTGTAAGTTTTGTCCGAGACCAATTCTCCATAGAAGTCCAGTTATAGCCCAACCTGATTCTTTGGATGCTGCCAGCCCACTTTTTAGTCAAAATTTTTCTTTTATTTTTTATTTGAAAGACCCATTCAACAATTTTTTCCTCCTCTACCGATTTGTAGCGTTTTGAATCCCAAAAAAAAAAAAAAAAAAAAAAAAAAACAGCAGACTCCAAAAAGAAAGAAGAAAAAACTACAAATTTGTCACCACCCCGACAATTTAAGAACTTAATTAGTGCATTTTAATAATGCAAGAACTTTTGAGTTACCTAACAAGCAGAAAAATCATAGATTGATTATAATTTTATCATAAAAAAAAATATAGTAAGCGATAGCATCTTAGCCATTCAAAAGATATTTTATGGGAGACAACTTTACATCTCTACGGTGAAATCATCCGTCACTCGAAGCCTGAGATGCTCCAAATTTGCTAATTCGCCATATGCGCAAGTGCACAACGTACTGTACGGGGAGATACATATATATTTTTTGGTTTCGAAGCACGGAAAGTGCACCTATGTTAAAATATAAAGTCTTGTGTCCCTTCAAATGTTGCAAACTAAAGCTGCACTAACTATTGTTCAAATTTCGCACATCGTAGACTCCATGTTTGAAGGCCTTTTGGTGACAAAATAATGCTAAAGGGAAGACAAAACAAAAGCTAATTAAAGGGCACTATAACCCTGCAATCTATATGCAAAAGCAATCATATGACTAGTGGAAAGTCTATTGAAATCCAGTGAAATTGAATGGTCATTTGGGTGAACATACACTAATACTATAATATTCATATAACAAAAATTGAGAGAAGACAAAAAGGCGGCAATTCATAGTCAACAATGAAAATTCAATAGGAATCAGGGACCTTCACTTAATATTAAAAATTGATTTAGAAGTAAATGTAACATTTTTAACAATCTATGAGATATTTATTTTTGTCCAAAAAAAAAAAAGCAGAGAGCAAAATTCAAAATCTTAGAAAAAGGCCATTGGAAGAGTGGTTCAGCTCAAATCTTAGAGGGATATATGTCATGAGGTGGGTTATGATCGTGATTTCACAATAGTTGAGAACGTGAGAATTAGAGTGGGAAAAAATTAATTGTAATAACATTCTCTTTGTTGGCCAATTTCGACCTCTCAAAGCAAAAGGCTTCAATTAGAAAATAATGCAAACCGAGTAGTTGAAACTGCTTTTGGTTTTCAACCAATATGGCCAAAAAGTAACAAGGTTTGGTGAATTTCGAAAGTTAGAAAGCGCCTCCAAGCTTCAAAAAAGTGCACAAAAGCAAGAGAAATAGGATTTAGTAATAGAAAAGAAAGCGCGCATACTTGGCTTTTGATGACCTTGCATGCATAGAGCTCAAGTTTGACAGGCTTTTCCCATGTTTTATTACTAGTTGTCAACAGCTGTGCGTGCTGAATTGAGGAAACCGGGTGCGAGTTCACAAGTAAAGTCTTAAAGAATTATACATATACATGTTGTAGCGTTAAGACATATAGCTAAATGTTACAATGAAAATGTCTAAACAATTTTATGTGTATACAAACATGCATGCATATGTGAGCTTTCCACTAAATTTGCCATAATACTTACGGTGGTGGAATACACTTACATACATGGATTTGGGTACAAGAAAATGTGGATACAGACACGAATAAAGAATCTGACATGAATATGACAAAGAAAAATTAAATTCTAATTAATGTATGTCATGTTTATTCTCAAATACGTATTATATTCACACGACAGGACACAAGAATGGTGCATATGAATAAAAAGTCATCTGTCACATATATTTACATAACCTTCGTTGATAACTTGTTCTAAAACTTGTATATCAATCATGTTAGAAAAATCTTTCATATGTGACAATAGTAAAAGGTACGCTTATAAATTACTAAGGTATAAAAGACTAGGGTACTCAAAATTCAAAGAATAAAAGGCAAACTCAACAAATAACGTAGTTACCAAGTTATTCCTAGCATCTCAAAAGGAGGTCCAGGGAATTACTATAAAATTCAGGGGAGGTTAGTGCAATTTACCCATGTTTACAACCTTATGTCCTATGCAAGTACGAGCATCAAAATTTCCCTTAATCGCTAAGGCAAAGAAATAGTACCGACCATCTCTGGTCCCGGAATTTACATTGGTTTGACTTATTCCCTCGGAGCTTGTGTCTCGAGCTCCAACAAGAAAGCAAGAGACAAATGACAGAAAAAGAAAAATGTACAAAAAGAACAAACAAAAAATAAAACCATAAAGAAAAAGGAAAGAAAAAAAAAATCAGCTATTCTCATATTTTCTCTTTTTCTTGAGGTAACGATATTTAGATATTATTTCTGGCCCAGAAATGCCCATGCAAGATCACAAGAGATCGATAGCTGAAGCAAATTATGCACGTCAATCGCCCCACAGGGCCACCCAAGTTCAGTTTTGGAGTGGTTTCCTAACCTTGTATGGCTGTGGGACAGATGATTTTGTTTTGGTGATTTATGTATCATTTTCCTAACGTTGAACACAATGGACACGTGGTTAAGGATACCTCCCCTGCTAAGTAAACCTTTTTCCAGCGGCTAAAGTTTGCTCCTTTCTGTCAATAGCGGGCGCACTAAAAAGAATATATGATAATGATTTCTTTGAAACCCAAATTTTCATTTTTATTTAAAAATAAAGGACAGGTGTGATAAAGTTAAGAAAAATATCCTTGTCAAGGAGAAATTAAAAAATTGGACTGCTTTCAGTTCGTCTAACACTTGGGTAATATATTTATTATTAAAAATTTGATATATATCAAATCAGGAACAGGATTATCAATATACATATCACCTGATTTTGATCCAAAATGGAAAGGAAGCAATCAGGATGTTCTATTATTAATCAAAGAAATGATTGCTTCTTTCTTTTTTTTTTTGACAATTGGGGGAAAGGAATTGGAAAAACTCACTCAACTCCAATTGAAAAGAGAAATGAGAAATAAATCTAAACTAAATCTCACAAACCTACTTCAAAAGCCATGCTAAGGGTCACAGGAGCTTAAATCTACGACTCTAACAACCAACTCATCCGATGTGAGACTTTATGTTTTTTTGACAATTGGGGAAAATGGATTAGGAAAACCTACTCAACTCAAATTGAAAAGAAAATGAAAAGTAAATCTAAACTAAACCCCGCAAACTTACTCCAAAAGCCACGGTAACTTTTAGAGGGGTCACATGAGGTTAAACCTACGACTATAACGACCAACTCATCTATGTGGGACCACATGGGCCTAAAAAAAAAAAGAAATGATTGCTTCTAAACTACCAAAGTTAGCACACCGCCTATAATTGAGCAAATAAACTATGCAATATATTCAAAATTAAAAAAGATATAAAATACAATACAGCAAGCTGAAATTTCCGTGCACTAACAGGTCACTTAAGTTTAATGTTAAAAGTACAACTTCATGGGTCCTCCTTCCGCCCATGACGCCTATATATACAGCACCTCCCATTGCTTGCCCCCTTGTCAGTTGAAAACATACATCTAATTCTATCTATACACTCTCTACACTAAACTCTCTCATTTTCTCTCAAGCCATCAATCTTCAAGAAATCTAATCTGAACTCGAAAATCGAACAAAAAAATGGAACAGAATTTGCCGGTGGTAGCAAAAAAATTTTGGCACATGGTGCGAGTGGTATTCTTCATGTTGAAAAAAGGAATATGCAAAGGAAAGTTAATGATTGATCTCAACATGATGCTGAAAAGAGGCAAGATTGCTGGTAATCTCAACATGATGCTGAAAAGAGGCAAGATTGCTGGTAAGGCAATACAAAATCTCATGCTCCACCACGGCCACAATTGGGCGTCCTCCTTCGCAACTTCCACCGCTCACCGCGGCACGCATGACACACAACTCCCATTCCCCGCTCCCTCTAGTGAATACTACGAGTTTAGCTGCAGCAACAGCCCAGCTTATCCTAGTTTCCACCTTCCATTCCACCTCAACAAACGCAAACACAACCACGCGCCACCCACCGTGGAGGATGACATGGCGGTGAATGCTGTTATAAAGGCCTTGGAGATGCTGCAAAGCGAGACGGCCTCGCCGGCTTTGCCCGGGTTCGGGAAGAGCCCTATCGTTAGGCAACTGAGGATAACCGACTCCCCATTTCCTTTAAGGGATGTGGAAGAGAATAGCCATGTGGATGAAGCAGCGGAGGAGTTCATATCCAAGTTCTACCAAGATTTGAGGAGGCAAAATGCAATGGCTGCTTTGGGACCTTGTTCATGAAGAAACTACTGCTGAGAAGTCTTGGAGTTGGGAGGGATTGTTTCATTCAATTGAAGGTGTAACAAAGACTCAATGCATATGTGATCGTCTGTACATACATGTTGAATACTTGTATGGGCCAAAAAAATAATACCTAAATTTGAAGGGGTGCAAGATCTAATTTTGGTATCTTTTGGGAGCCTTCGACTGAAAAAGAAAAGCTAGCTCAACAAGATCGACACTTGAGAGTTTGTGGCATGTGCAAGCTTGATGCAAATTATTATTTTAGAAAGTTGCCTTGTGTACTAAGAAATTTTCATACTCGATTAGGGAAGATTCAGAAATTCAGTAAAAAAAAAAAAAAAAGGAGATATGAGATTATTGTAGATGAATAAGTACTTGTTGTCCAAGATGTTATATACAATTTTTTTTTTCTTTCTTTAAGCATGTTACATACAGTTTATATGTTAAGAGAATGAAATTGTCATTATTTGAATTCTCGTTCTCGATTTAATTCTTTAGTTCTAAAGTTTTAAGTTGATGTAGTATTGATTTTCTTTTTTGAGTAAGATTTTTCATTGATTTTGTCAACAGCAATTGCATTTTAGCGAGATTGTTTCTTTTTTTGAATTGTCAATCTTGTTCTCACACTCGGCCCTAAAATGATACCGGTATTCCCATGAATCATTTTCAGGTAAAATGAATATAAGCTGAATTACCATGAGGAATCTATCTGTACCAAAATGATTCAAAGGACAAATTCAGAAAGCTGAACTAATGTGATACCACTTTGTCTAAGTGTCCTGAGGTCCCTTCCTGCTACCTTCCTTCGAGTGAATGTCTGTTGTGCCTCAGAGCTAAGTAAGGGGGATATATTTGGGACTTTCGGTTATAGTATAATGTTTTAGAAAAGCAACTTCTCTTCTTTTTAGGTTCGGAAGTCGACTTGGAAGCCTCCTTTGGCAGGCACAACCAAATTTTGTAATGAATAGTTGCACAAGGGTTTGTAACTGGCAAAATTTTTTTTTAATCTTGTTTAAGAGAGTATGTACAGGTAATAAAGTACCTAAACCAAATGGTCCTTTATGAAAAAAGAGAAATAACCTGAATTTAGACCAAAACCATGTACTACTAAACCCAAGAAATATTCAATGTACTTAGTATGTCCACATGCTACCTAATTATTAATGGTTAGACATGATTAAGCGATGAAAATCTACTGCCTATTTAATTGACTATGTTTCTTCAGTAGTTAGATACTGTGTAGAAATACCCAAAGAAATTTTACTTATTTATCATTTCTTCTAACTCAAATTGAATATCTCTCTCGTTTTCATTTCTTTTCTTCTTTTTTTTTTTTTAACTTTTTGTCCAAAAATGAATATTTTGCCTTCCTTAGCTAGAAATTTTAGATCATCAAAATATAGTTAATTGTGATATTATATACAGAGAAATTTGCATAGCCTTACTGCTTGTTTTCTGTATTGTTAAGTTTCTATATATTCACTTGGACAGTAGCTCACAAATTTGAAATTTCTTTTGCAATAAATCTAAAAATTTTCTATTTTCCCTTTACAGCCTGTTAAACCAGGGCTTGCCTGGAGAATCTTTTGTTTTACTTGGTCTGGTAGTGTAGCTTTACACAGTGTAGGGTCTAAATTACAAAAATCCAGAGCTTAAGACTCTTTTGCATTTTCCTTGTGAATTTGATAATATTGAGAAGCTCTTTCCCAAAAGAATTTCAAATGATCCTGTTACCAAAGAAAAGCCATGATTGATGATACCCCAGTATTAGTGAAAAGCTACTAATTGTTTATCTCAAATAGAGATTTACTCTGGCACCGGAAGATTTGACGCTTTTGTGTCAATCTTCTTTTTTGGGTTCGTTATTTGTAGATTTGTTGAACACACGTCTGTTGTTTGCTTTAATTTTAAGAAAAAGAAAAAGAAAAAAAAAAAGAGAGAGAAAGGAAAAGGTAATAATTGTGGATGAGTAGCCCCGACAGAGACGAATTCAAGATTTCTTGCGGGAAAATCTAGTAACACTTTTTGGACCAGGATTTGTTTGTAAATCCGAAGAATTCTAAATTTCTCAAACATAAAATTTTTGTTGAGTGAGACAAATGAAAAGCCAAAAGTTTAGGTGAAATGTTAGGTTATACTTTGAAAATAATCATAAAATGAGAAAATGGAAAACACTTGTCACCCTCTAAACTCAACTTTTGCATTCTTGGATGTGATATCTTGAATGCAGCTCTATAAAGCTAAACGCAAACGAGAAAGCAACAACAATAATAATAATGTATCCTTCTTAAAGAAGGCCATTAAATCTCGAAGAAAATCTAAGGCTTAAAAATAATCGAATATTATTGTACACAGGCATTTCATTTTGGACAAAGTAACAAAATTGTCTTAACCAAATCTTAACATCTAACGTTATAAAGTGCATGAATTTTTCGTTTTACCCAATTACCTGTTAATGGTAAGAAAAGAAAGTGGACAAATTAAACAATCATTTAAATTCTATGGGGGCCATTTATCTACAAGAGACATGACATTTATAACTGTTTTAGATCAAATATCAAATCAAATAATGTAGGACGTTCACTAAATTTAACTTGGGTTTACTAAAATATCTGTTTCTTCTCACTAAATCTCATCTCATTAAAATTTTATTTTCTTCTTTGTATTAATCGCAAGAAAACATATGTCAAAAATATAACAGATTCAAAAATAAAAGTTAAAAACACTTCAGTGTATAATATACTATAAATACATTTAGATATCAACCTGAGGATAATAAAGAAAAATGAAATATTATACGTTAGACAAATCTCCATAAGCGAAAAAAATCTGTTAAAGTGTCAAGATTAAGGTTGTCCTCTAAAGCCTAGACCAACCTTGACTTGCTAGGCTAATGAACTGCCGCTTTTAGATTAATTAATTAAGATATGCTAATCTTAATATGGTTTTGAACATCGGAGATACCATTTTCCGGGAAAAATTATTGGTTTTAAAGTTGATAATAAATAATAAGGAGATGATAAGACGGCATTTCTTGCAGAAACACTGGATCTTATTTCGGTGATTTGAATGGAAGACTAGTTCTTTTAAATTTCAAAAGGAAATTATGAAAATCAATGTAAACAGAAACATTGGATCTTGCTTTAATGATTTGAAGATCAAAATCCAACGTTGGTCCCATATAAGCCATAATAATTAATATTTGGAGCCAAAATTAAAACCTTGCAGAATATCAAGCCAAGTCTACGATTCAATAATTTGAAGTCATTTTCATCCTTGTATGTCCTGCAACAAGTTTCTTTACCTCAGTATTCAACCTTTGACATTCCTGTCACTAATAAATGGAAGCTGTTAAATATTCAAATCCAATAATATCAGTGAATCATTGTTCGTGTATCAACTACTTTTTCATCTGTGCAACTCAGACAACTGCCTTGGTAAAGATATTTGATACAAATGTAGTCTAGAGGACATGCGCATGCAAACATATGTTTTGCATATAGGCTCAATTTGAGGAACACTTGTGGCTTCAATATACATGGAAGAACATATATCAATTGGCAGTTTTGTCAATCAAACAAGAGCATTTGCAAGGCCTATTTCAAAGAAAAGCAAGGCACCCTAATTCACGCATTATTGCATCCTCTGTTCAAAAGGCTAGAACCAATAACTTTGAATGGCTGCTGAACGAGGTGGGTATGTTGACATGCAAAAAGGGGCTTTTCTAAAAGTTTGATTTCTTTCGTGCCAAGCTTTTCCCAAATTAATTAAAGGGCTCCACCAAAAATTAAAGTAGCCTTTCACATACAAGTCATAGTATGTATGCCTACTGATTGCAATTTTAAGTTAGTCTTCAACCTCCATACTTTTGATGTGCATCAATAATTTATACTACTTTGCTTGCATGTATGTGAGTACGGACTTAATATGATTATAATGGCAAACTAACAAAATAAACAGAAATCAACACAATTTTAGGGGATAATGATTAATGTAGAATTATTCAAATATATTATATGTATTTGTATAATTATTGGATCACATTTAAATTTTAATTCTATCTTTTGGCAATGTCAAGGAAAAGATCCTTCTAATTCAACATTCATCCCTAATTTTTTATACATATTTTGGTTTAGCACATAGTGGTTTAACACATATTGTTTAACTGTTTGATATCGAAATTGAACTAATCTGCAAGAAAACCAGTGAAATAGACACGTGGTAATGTAACAACATTAAAATGTAATTTGGGAGTTGGGGCATTCGTATTTTATATTAATATGTATTATGACACGAAGGATACATCTAAAGATGTTTATGCATGTATTCGAAAGTAAATACAGGTGTACGCATAATGGTCGACAAATGTATCAAGAAAAGCGTAATGGAGTAGAAGTATTCTTTAGCAAGTAAGTTTTAATTAAAATAAAGACGACTCTGCAAAGTGACTCGTGAAAAAGAACTTAGGTGAACTTGGTGGGGGTACAAGTGTTCAATTATTGAACTCCCGCAATTCACAAAAAGACGTGTCTTTCTCTTGACTTTCTGTGGATGGCAATTACGTACTTATAATGATTCATTGGCTCCAATTGATAACTGAATCTTCTGGAGGAACTCTGCTCATTCATAGTCGAATTGCCATGTAATCACACAGGAGGGCATTTGTAGATCATACATGTTATGCCACTTGCCTGTGGTTTCCAGGGAAGCAAAGAATTTTGGGTATCTTACAAAAAAAAAAAAAAAAAAAAAGACCACTGATTATGATATGGAGTTGTTTGGTTAATTATCAATGAAGAGGTTGCAAATAAGATAAAAGTATAGGTCCTTTATTATGCTTTAGCAGGTTCAAATCGAGTTCTTATCAATGTTGAAGTAAATGAGGATCGCACAAATCCCATCTGGGACTTGGGGATCAATGGATCGCACAAATCCCATCTGAAGTTTTTGGATCAATGGAAACACATAAATCCTCTGCAGTAATCTTTAACCAACCAAAAAAAGAATTTTCTTTTCTAAGTTGGTTTTTTTCTTTCCCCTACTTTTCCCCTTTATTAAAAGTTGATGTACGACGTCCCCAATAATACCGTTCACTATAGAAGAGCTATGCCCCGCTGCTTAAATCTAATAGCGTTGTTGCAGCAAATGGCAAAGGTTGGAAGACTGAAGACTATAATCCAAAATTTAAAAGCAAGTTTGCTTTGTTTTGTGCTAGGTGGGGTTGAGACTTGGAGAGTCCCATTATTTTCAAGCACTATAGAGCCCAAAACTCGTGGTTTGTGCTTTAACTGAAGCTTTTCATGAATGTTACATCAATGTCTGTCTTTGGAGCCATGGTTTGGTGCTTTTTGATACCACTAAAAGTGGTGTTTTAGGAAACGTAAAGAAACTTCTGGCATTTTCGGTATTCTATTTTTTTTCTTTTTTTGCAACCGGGATTATTGAATTCTTGCATATTATTCTGTAATTTTAACTAAGTTGCTTGAATAAATGGAATACCAGGCTAATGTTCCTACCAATTTAACCGGGTCTTGGAGACAATTTTTACAAATTATTCTGGTGAACCCATTATTCGTTTAGCCCAAGCCAGTCTGTTTAAAATGCCTAACAACCATGATGCCCACAAGGGGGTTTTTTCCAGTCCAAAGTGACAATTATTATCGGTCTCTGGTTCATAATGTTGACTCGTCTCTTAAGGCCGTAACTAATGGAGCCTCTCTATTTTGGAAAAGTATACAATACACCACGTGCATTGTCACGTGGTGTATTAGAATCAATAATTTATCGCTATGTGACAATGGTAGGTCATACCTTGTATTATTTGGCGATGTTTGATTGGTTCTAGTGCACCACGTAGCGCGACGTGCACGTGCATTGCCACGTGGTGTATTAGAATCAATAATTTATCGCCATGTGGCAATGGTAGGTCATACCTTGTATTATTTGGCGATGTTTGATTGGTTCTAGTGCACCACGTAGCGCGACGTGCACGCCACGTGGCGCGCAATACTCACTCATCTATTTTTCTACGAACAAGTACCTTTGAGCTTTAATTGTGTCCTGGTCCACATACTGTTGGCGGGCTGAGAGTACAGTTTCTTTTGATACTACCGGAACAATTTCTTCATTGTTTACTCAGATTGCTGCAAAACTTGTGTTACTAATTACATAAACGTAATCTTAAGTATGGCAGTGGCTACAGATCGAGCTAATGTTTTCTCCTTTACTGTACAAAAGATTTCTAACCATATAAATTTGCCCGATATTTGCAGAAGCACGAAACAGAGGCCTTGTATGAAAGATGCAATATAGAGCGCCATATAGAATATTGCACCACGAAGGACTGAAGATAAAAGGACAAATAATTCAAGAATCTGAAAGATGGATGACAAAGATTAATAATAAATCTAACTAAATTATCCATGCCAATCCAGGCAACGTTAGAAACAGGATATTCAACGGATGGCAGCGAAGCCTTTACAGGAACCTGCTTTGTTCAAAGACTATACAAATCTGAGGGTAATAAGTGAAGATGCATAACAAGGGGCATCAAATGTATCCACACAAACATACCATACATCAATAAGTCTTGTAACTACAACTAAAAGCTTGTGCCAACCAAAATTTCACTATCCTTGATGCCTATTGAGATACCCAGGATCTACAATTCCACAAGTATCCACAATTAGGAGCTGACCTTTCCGGGAGTCTGCACAACAGCATCTGGCAGATCTATGAAACCGTACGACCATAACACACAGATGCTATGTACAGATTCTTTGCCCACTTCTCCTGCAATGAAATCCACAAAAGTAACTTAATAGAGCCAAACACACAGTCAAGTCCTCAATATAGTCCCATAAGACCATAAAGCAGAAACTACCTTGACATGTACACTGGGAAAGGCAGACGTACGAAGCGTTTCCTGTGTTTCATCTGTTGGCCTTCTCCTTGGCACACTCAGAACCAAAGCAACCTGGTCCCAAGTTGCTGCAGTTGCAGTTATACGATATCCAGAATCCCACCGCCGATGAATACCTTCACTTGGATAAAGAAAATCTAGCTCCACAACCTAAATTCAATAACTTATTTAGCCCAACATAAAGTTTTTACTAACGCTAAGCCATCGATGCTACAGACGCTAAAAACAATAACATGAAACCTGGTCTGAAAATCCAGAACCACGAGACATAATGACTCCCCATCTGGTTCCTGCAGTGGCCATGGATGTAACATAAAACCCTTCCCTCCACTTCTTGTTTATCCACTTGAATGGAAAAGACTCACTGACTTTGTAGGACTGTTGTAAATATTGGGTGCCTACACCAAATTCACCAACTAAGGTCAGAAGAAAAGATATTAATGAACTACATCAGAGTCAAACAATTAAACATGGGCTTACCTTTAGACATTACTACCAATGAGCTCCCATTAGTAGCACCTGCCACTGCACTGATGTAATAATTTTTTTCCCATTGCTCCATTATCCATTCCTTTACAATGGTAAAAACACAATCTTTTAAAAAATATATATATTCTTGATGTCCAACATCTCCAATTTTGCATGTATTTTTTGTGTGCAAGTGTATGAAACAAATGAATGAACCACAAACCTTGTGAAGAAAGTGGGGAGATAGTTGATAAACTTGTGCAGTGAAGCCAGTGCCCGCATCCATGATCAGTGCCCACAGATTTTGACAAGATGATACACTACTAATAAACAGACCATCTTCATTTCCTTTGTCGACGTGCTGGGAAAGTCTTGCATCAGCAACGTTGTAGTGATACCTTCAGCATGAATACCCTTCTATCAACATGAAACTCAATACATTCTCAATATAAATTAAGAATGATACAAGGTCAATACTTAGTAAATAAAATAAAAACCCCATATTCCACCAAAAACATGCATTGTCCACCCATGCACAAATAGAACTAAGGAATTGTATGTATGCTAACAATGCCATCTTTTGGAAGGCCTAATACAGATACTATACCTCTGTTTCATAGGGCGACGAGCATTATATATGCTAATCCATTGAGTAGCAGGCATACCCATGCGCACCTTCTTTTTTGGTTGTTCATCTTCCTCATCTTCAAAAGTCAACCGGCCCCTCTTGTGACCGACCTGATAGATAAGCTTCATATAAAACACAAATTATTCAGGCACTCTTCAGGATAACATCTGACCAAATTGTTTTACATATGAATTAGTAAAACTGGAATTATATAACATTATAAGCACCTTCTGTGCACCTTCTGTGTTGATTGGCCTAATATCTGGATTGGGTCCAACTATTCCATCAAAAAGGGAGACACATTTTGCGTAGTTAGGTTCCTCATCGAATTTCAAGTTCACAACATACTCCACAAACAATTTGAAAGGTTGTGGACAGAAGCAACATAGAGCTTCTGCAGATGTTGACATCTTCTTCTTGCAGACAAGGAACCCTTTATTCTCACCCTAAGATAAAGAACATAAACTCACTGAATGAAAATCGAAGGAGAACACATTAAACGACAGCAATATGACAACAAGTATGAAATTGAAAATATATGCCATTCTTCAAACACTAACTTGGTATCCCTGCCAAGGTAGACGTCCCCGGAGCAGAAAAATGAGCGTGTAAGCAAGCGATTCTAAATCATCTCTCCTGCTACCTGTTCTGCCTAAATGTGCATGGGCGCTGGCATAACGAACTGTTCCCCTGAAAGACTCAGCCAAAAATCAAGTAAGGCCACAGGTCCAAGTAAAAAACTCGTATGATGAGAAAAATGAGATTAACACTTCTCAGTAATTTAAGATAATACTCTAATATGTCTACCTGAAAACATCAGGCCTTTGATCATATTCCACGTGCAGACCAGTTGTACTGTCTCGCCATTTAGTAGCTGATATCCCCCAGAATAAAATAAGTAATGGAAATAAAAGTAATACAGTGGAAAAGCACAAACTTAAAAACGCGGTTAGAAAGTAAGATACCTAACCCAAGATCAACTAGAAACAGTTTTTTCTCATCAGGAGTCCCTGGTGGTCCAAGCAAAAAGTTTTCAGGCTTTACATCCCCATGTACATACCTGTTGAAGTTATCACAAGTTAATACAGTAATATGTCACAACTAGACTCAAGAATCTTGTCCTCATCCCCATGGATTGCCCTGATCTGTACACATTTTCCATATACAAGTCTCCTAGAGGATAGAGGTCAAATAGTGTATTTTTAAAAATCAGAGGATAGTATTGAAGGTGGGTCTTTTGCACAGCAAGGTTCTTATTCCTAATTTACAAAATAAGGATTTTGGCTTTTTTTTTTTTTTAATAAAACAAAAAAACTAGAAGAAGCCAAGTTTAGCCCAAGCGGGAAAGGAAAGGAAACAAGTGGGAAAAGAAAGGAAAGGGAAGCAGGAACATACAATCAATATACAATCAACAAAAACTAGCAAAAAAGAAAAATAAAGGAAACTTACCCTCTAGAATGCATCTTCTCCAGTATAGATATTGCTTCAATTGCAATACAGGCTACCATTTCAGTAGACATCCTGAATTTTAACACAAGAATAAGGCCTTTAATAAACCCACAAACACTTCAAGTTGCAAATTATATAGCACAAACAAAATCTGAAATTTTCTTAGTAGTAAACCCACGAATGAGCTCTATTATTCCAGACATCCCACAAGCTTGGCCCCAGCATGTCCATAACCTGCAAAAATCACAGTCCCAATTCACGTAGCCTCTCAGAATGAAAAGGGCTGGAGAAAACTAGGATGGACTCTAACGTGCTTCTAAATGGGGGAAAGAAAGAAGAAGGAAGAATAATCACGTACCATGATGTAGTAGTCACCTTGTCGGCCTTTGTAGTGCACCCGAGGCACACCATGACTGCCCCCAAGAGTGCTATGCAGATATAAAAACCACTGTCAATTTCATTCAAATAGAACTACCATTCCACAACAGCTTCATGGAAATAAACTTACTTATAGACTTGCCACTCATATGGTGGCCCATAATTACATCCTTTACTATTACGGTGCTCAAATTTTAAGGCCACCTGAAATATTGGAAATATTACCGTGAATTCTCCTCGCACTAACATAACAAAATTCAACCAACAACAGGAGATTGAAAAAACAAGACATACTTCTGTGGCTCCAGTGGCAGTTCTATCATTTACAGTACCAGCAGAAACACGCCGACCAACATATACTTGGCCAAACCCCCCTTTCCCAAGCTTTCTTTCTATTTTATACATAGGTGAACCACCAACCTGGACCTGTGACGAAGAAGCCACAGAATATCAGTTTCAGTAAATACCTTTTAGTTTCTGGCAGCAGAAGTTGAATAAAGCTATAAAAAAAAAAAATTGAGTCTAACTCGACACAGTTCAAAATAGCTAGTGAATATGTCAGTCTCTAAAACTAGGGTTTTGCGCTGCTATTTTAACTCTAGAATGCCACCCATCTTCGGCTCAACATATCCATTTCCAGTAATCTCCATATGGAAAACAAGTGAACTTGCAAACCTAAAATGTACATATAATATTCTAATTAGCCAGCATAAAACATTAGTCACATGAGGAAGAAATGTTAAAAAGAACTTCACGTGTACTGCTAACAATAAACAGCTTTACACTTCCATACACGATTAAAAAAGGGATGAAGGAGAACTCTTCCACCATAATGCACGCCTCTTACGAAAGACCAAGAACAACTTCTCCCCAATGAAGAAACCATAGTATATCTGCTGTGTTCTGACACCGACATTTAAATTTATGTTGGTAAAACCATAGCCATTGGAGGCATCATAATAAGTTGTGAAAGCAATAGAGCAGCGATGCAATCAGTACTTAAGATCTTAAAGTTGCATCTGAAGGGGAAAAAAACTAGTTTATGTATATTCTCAATTCAAGAAGTCATAAGAGCGTGTATGAACACGGACAAACTTAGGGACTCATGCAAAAACACATAAACAAATCATAAACATAAACGCCCACATTCACATGCATATGAATGCTCAAACACAATTAGTATTCACTCGTAGCCAAAGTCTTTTATACAACAAAGAACACAGAACGATCAGATAACGCAAATATGACCACAAATTGCAAAACCTAATGCAGCTGGAGGTGGGGTGGGAGACTTTGATTCTTCAATCTTATCATATTTCAGTGACGTTTAAAAATATCTCTCTCAAAAGAAATATCTTTTCAAATAACCCGCAGTTCGATCGCAAAGAATTAGTATCATATAATAAAAAAATAAAGATTCAACAGTTTAATTTTTTCTAGAGATTGTAATACCCGTTTCCAGGATTTTTTTTTTTTTAAACTAGTGCTTTACTTTTTTCCCCCTATAGTTTCTAGTTCTTTGATCATTAAAATGTCACATAACATAATGTGATTGAAATTCTTTGGAAAAAAAAAAAGTCCAGAAGATTTAATAGGCCATAGTAGATTTGACTTGAATAACCCAGAAAAAGAGCAGAGAAATTAAAAAAAAAAAAATTCCCGCTAGAAGTACATAAAAGGATATAGATCAAACTAGTTAACAAACTGAATGCAGATACATACCAATTCTACTCGGATAGTCTATAAAAACTCGTTAATTTATACCATTACTGGCACGTGAAACTGAAAATGTATCAGAGGGTAGGGCACAATTTTCAGTTAACATTAATACAATCTAGTGGGAACTTCTCCTGACAAACACTTACTAATGCAAATACGGAACGATCAGCAGAGAAAGTACAGAAATTTCCCGCCAAAACGAGCAATACTCTCGTGGGCTAGTAAATAATCTGACCATATAAACTAGAAACCCAGCTATCTGAAATTCTGGTACTTGTGTGCGTCCAGAAATGTAAATCTTTCTGCTGCTATTGCAAACAATAAACTTTAGCATTGCAAAGTTCAAACAAAAAACTCTAAAACTTCAAAAGTTCGCTTAAAAGCTTTCAGATTCCGGTTTCCTTGAGCAACCAAAGACGTTAGTTACCTAATCTGTACAAAAGGAAAAAGGAAGGGGGGGGGGGGGGGGAGGGGGGAGGGGAAGGCTCTAATTTTCATTTCCGACTAATGATGTCGGTTCATAAGGGATCTGCCTACCGAAGATATGCATGCATGCCATAAAATCCACAAACATATAACGAAATCACGAAAAGATATACTCAATGCATGTAAAAAATCTCACCCTTTCGGGAAGGGGCGTCATATTTCCTTCGTCATCGGCTGCGTGTCCTTTGTCATTGCTCTTACCACCGCTATTGTAACCATCCATGGCTTTATCACCGTCCTCCTCCCTCCTTTCACCCGGAACCGCTTCCTCCTCGACCGCCTTCGCTTCAGCTGCCGGTGCCTCAGCCACCACTAGATTCTCATCAACTGCCGCCGCTTCCGCCACTGCCGCAGCCGCCGCTATCCTCCTCCTTGTTCTCGTCGCAATCGCCTCCTCAGCAACCTGATTATTGGCTAGCTCTTCTTGCTGCTGCAGCTGAGCCTGCTCCTCCTCCTTCTCCTCCTCCTCCTCCTCCTCCTCCTGCTTCCTTCTCCGGCCTCTGCGTACTCCGCCACGCAGCACCGGCATGGCTCATTCTCCAATTCTCATCCCTCTAAACCCTAATCTCCCAATCAAACCCTCACTATCTCTCACTCAACTCAGAAATTCCTAGTTGATTAAATAAATAAACGATTATCGGAAAATGTATTGATAAAAATTAGAGCTTTATTACAGCTAATTAATAATTTGTTAATCTTCAACGAAACTATTTGGATTCTTCACAAAGAAAAAAAAATCAGGAAGAATTGGGGTTCTGTAGATATAATTCATACCGTACGTATATTTTTGCTAATGAATTTAGGATTTTGGGGAGAATGAAGGGGGACCGTTGATGGAGCGGAATGAACGGTGGAGATGGGGGGTGGGTTTTTGGGTAAGTCTAGTCTGGAGGGATGAAGCAGTTGTGATGACTCAGGTTGATGGCGTGAATTTACGAAAAAGGGCTTCTCAAGTTGAGTGAGTATTGCGTGCACCACGTGCGCCACGTGGCGTGCCACGTGGTTCACTAGAACCAATCACACATCGCCAAATAATATAAGGTATGACCCACCATTGCCACATGACGATAAATTATTAGTTCTAGTACACCACGTGACAATGCACTAGGTGTATTGTATACTTTTCCTTCTCAAGTTGGGCTTTTTCTGAGTGGTGACATGACCGCGGAGCGGTGGACTGGTAGAGACTAGAGAGTGATTGTGTGGTGGCCGGTCCATAAGCTTTCCTTCGGGAACTCTAGATCTGAGCCGTTCAAAGGACGAAGGTAGTGTTGGCTTGGGGAGTGATGATTGCGGTTTCATTAGGCCAAAATTAAATAAAAGGGAACCTTATTTATAAATGGATATATGTATTTGACATTGACATGATTTTTATCCATCTACATGGATTGTCCTTTTACATATCAACAACGGGGATATTCCATATGGTTTGACCATTGTTATTTGTCCTAGATCTTCTTCTTCTTCTTCTTCTTCTTTTTTTTTTTTGAAACAGTCCTAGTTGTTCTTGTTCTTCTTCAATTGGATCATTCATGACTGATGAGTCTAACTAAACTATGATCATATTTTAGACTTTTGACAATGATTGCAAAAGGATTGGTATTTTTGGTAAGCAAAAGTTCTAATAGAGAGCATATGAAAAGAATTACAAAGTTTAGTAATACATATTTGTGGAATTAAAGAAACCATTTATACCACAAATTCTTGTTTTTATTTCTTTAGGCCAATAAAATCATGTGTAACACGTTTCTTTTTATCAATTTCTTCCTCCACTAATTAAAAAGATTCTTTTAAAAACTTTTTCACCAATGAAGATTATACTATTTTCTGGTTAAAACTTGCCTTTTATACTTCATTTATGTTTGCATAAGAGTTTCGTTTTATACTTCATTTATGTTTGACACGTGTCATTATATATATTATTGCCAGTTATTAATCATCAAGCTAGATTAATTTCCTAGTAATGGATGATTCAAAAGTTGCTTATTTTGCTTTTCAAAAAAAAAAAAAAGTTGCTTATTTTCATAATTCTCAGGGGAAAAAAAAATGTTATTCATTTTTTCCTTTCAATTTAGTGCTATTGCTTGCCCAAAGCCCGTCTAGCTCGGTAGAGCGCAAGGCTCTTAACCTTGTGGTCGTGGGTTCGAGCCCCACGGTGGTCGTTGTGCTGTTTGGCTTCTCTTTTATATTTCTACCTTCAAGAGGTCTATAGGCCTATTCAATTTTTATTTTTCCGCCTCATTTTTGGGTCTGGATGCCTACACCGTATTGTGTTTCTGTGTGTACCTGTTAGCCGGAGAAGAGGGGCTGTTTCAATGTAGAGAAGCAGAAGATTGGAAAAGGAATGGTGGAGGATGGTAGAGAAAATTGCACTAAGCCAAGCCAACTTCTCCTCGGAAAGAAATACAAGAACAGCAAATATATACAATGATTCAGTTCGACAACTAACTCCACTTTAGGACCGCTCCAGATTAATACCCTGAAAACCTAAATGGCACAAAGCATAGGCTGTCTTCACTGCACAACAATTTTATGCTGGCCTGCAGCATAATTTGTTTAGTGGAACTTGTTCCTGGCAATGAAACATTAATACAAGTCAAAAAATATTTTTCATATGATTGAAATGAGAAGAATAAAATGAAATAACATTTAACACGCGGAGGTGTGTTTGCTTTATGTAGTGGAACAATATTACATCTCTTTAAAATTTACCTCAACAAAATCTTGGTCGTAACGAACGATAAAGATGCAAGTGCAGCCTTCGCTGTCATGTGATGTTCTTTGGATATCCACAATGCGCGCATCACAGTAAACCGCATCATCTTCATTTTCCTGCAATGGGAGAGAAAAAATTTGATGACCAAGTCGATTTCTTAATCTGATTAGATAAGGAAAATCATCCATCCACTACTGAAAGCAAGTCCAAGCCAATTGTCTTAACAAGGTAAGTATGAAAGTGATCCCTCAAATTTGCATCTGTTTAGTAATATCTCTCATTTTATAGTCTACATAAAATAGATCAGCAAGAGAGAATTTTCTGTTTGTCACCAAAACTTTTTACAACTCAAGACAAGAGTAGAGCATCGAGGAAAGAGCATACTGGGCATTGCCTTTTTGAGTTTTGCTCTTTTCAGATCAAAAAAAATATTGGTGCATTGCAGCATGACTATAGATCTTTAATACAGATCACTGACGGAATGGGAAAATGAAAGCATACCCTGAAGCATAAGACAAGGTCCCCAACCTTCACTCTCTCACATTCTGAATGCTCTAACGGAATTGAGCGCTCACGTACAGCTCGTTTCACATTCACCCACTCATCGTCATCCCTATCATAACCAGCGTATCGCACACGGACCTCCTGCCAAGAAAGAAGGAACATATTGCAGCCTCCAAACTTGTTCCTCTTAAAGCTTTCAAAACATGGATATTCGTTACCCTAATTATGTTTGAGCATCTTATAGAAGAATACAAATTTTAAAAATTCCTAGCTATTGGACCTGGTGTAATCTCGCTAACTATTTAAATACAGGATACAACCATGCCTAGAAGCTTCACCAAACTTGCTGTACCGTAGACAGTATTTCACTCCCATGGATTCTGTTATAGAAGTTAAAATCAATGCATCATCATTTTATTTTTTTCCAAAGAATCAGAAAGAAACATGGCATGCCATTTATCTCTATTTCTGGGATTTCCCCCCATGCTTTTCTTCAAGTCTCTGTCCTCGTAGAATATACAAGCAAGCTAACTTCCCAAGCCCCCTATATTTTTGTTGACCATATTGCCTAAGAATAAAAAGAGTCCCTCAGTAGGAACAAAAAGCTAAAATATATTTCTGTTGACCTGGATGATTCTAGTCTTTCTAAGATCAACCGTATTCCTACAAACACAGAAGTTTACAGTCAAAAGTTGGCCCTTGTCAATTTAAATTTAAAGGCATGATTTGCAAAGTTATGAAATACATTTTCAGAAAATTAGTAACTCAGTAGTTATAGGGTATGGATAGAGGCTCGATTAGTATGAATGTGATTTAGCTTTGCAGAATGAAAGGACAACAGCATAACAATGGTAAGCCTAGGGGGTTGGTGTATAGAGAGAGGAGACACCAAGGATCTTGATTGCTAATTAGTGCTAGAGCCAATTGACTTCATATTTGTTGGGCCATGCCTATTAAAATTACAGCTGCAGAGTGCTAATGCAACATGCAGGACATTTTAGCCTCAACCTCAGCAAGCAATGCCATTTGGTTAATGGTATGTCTGAACACACTTTTAAATTTGGAGAAAGCCATCTGTAATAGCTTAAGCTGAGTACATTTTTTGGAGGCAAGCAACGACAACAAATTCACATTTGTCCAAAGTCTTTTGAAGTGCGTTTATTTTCCTTTTTCTTTGTTCTTTTTTCCTTGCTTTAAAGAAAAATACTTTGGGTTGGGTGGGGTGGGTGGAGGCAAGTGGAAGAAGCATAGGAGTAGAGAACATGACAGAAAGAACAGACGGATCTCACAAGCTCGCCAGAACTTGTAAATCTGTAATTGAGGAATGAAGCAACATCAAACCTGAAAAGCAAGACAAAGAAACACAGCATAAGGCCATTTCCTACTCTCTTGCTTTTGGAGCACAAAAGTACCAGAAATATAGTAATTAAATCTACAATAGAGGTAAGTTTGATATTTATTTTCAAGATTTCTTGGGCAATGCCGGACAGGTCTATAAATCTTCAGCTCACAGCTTAAGGATTCAATCTCTAGAGATTTCATTTTGATAGAGATTTAGAAACTGGCGGCAAGCCAGGGGATTTCAGGTCCTGGTTAGTAGTAAAAAATTGGATGATTGAATGAAGGATTCCATGTTTATCTTTTTATTTATTTTTCCGTTAATCTTTTTGCTTGATCAATGTCAATCCTGATAAGGAATAAGAAACACATATTTGACAGAAATGAACTTTTAAATTGGTTGCTTTTAGGTCAGCTGTTCTTCTCCTGAAATTCTTAAGTACTTTTCAACTGCATTTCTCTGGACAGATGCAGAGAGAGAGCCATTATGTGGCCCTTGAAAGTTGATTTCCATCACGAAGCCATAACCAAAAATAAATAAATAAATAAATCTCCACAAATGCACATGTGCACATTTAAAAGTAAAACAGAAGCATGTGAAAATGCTCACCAAGCAAAATCCTTTGAGGATCTAGCTTCAAAGACCAACTCTGAAAGCTCTGCAACACTAACACCTGCAAAATTACATGGACGTCAATATGAGTATAGGCATCAGCATTAACAACATATTCTGTAACTATTCAAACAAAAATACAAGTGATCTGCTTGTCTTAGACTGGTATACATGTGATTGTAACCCTGTAAACACCACATGAGCAGATACTAAGTATAAACCACAATTCCCTAACATACAGCATCTACTGACAAGAACAGCCTTATCAATTTTCATCACAAACATGAGACAAAAATTGTAACCTTTGGGGTTTTGCGATTTTTCAGCTGCATGCTTTGGGATCTTTGCAGGCAAGGGAACATCAATTTCTTCACGCTTAACAACTGAAGAACTTTGAACTGCAGCTTCATTCGTTGCCTTAGTTGTAGGACCAATAGATTTCTTAGCTTTCCGACGGAAGGAAGATACCTTAGTTTCCATTTCTTTATGCAGATCCCGGAACCAACTTTGCACCTGTAAAATAATAAGAACTTCTAAAGTTTGCAAAATATTTGGCAAGGATTAATATAACGGTAAGTGAGAAACCCACTGACTGGTAAGAAAGAAGCACCTGTTCCCATTTTATCGAAGATCTTCCACATCGATGAACTGAGTTACTGCAAAAGGACAGGACAATTTTTATAAATTTCCTAGCTAGAGAATCACCAATTTCAAATTACAGAACAACAAAAATATTTTAGTTACACATTCATTATTCCAACAACATACCTGAACTTGGTTGCCAGCTCTTGATAGAATTGATGGTTTAGGGATTTCTCTCCCATTTCCTTGTACAAGTTCTTCATTTCCACAATCTAACAGAGAAATTGGCAAAAAGAGTACCTTTTTATTTCTTAAACACAAAACACTCAGTATACTAAAACCCGGGATATATTTCCCATTCCTCATTAATTTGTTGTGCACTAAGAATATTAGTCTACGGTTAGGTACCCTTTTTTTGTTTGGATAGTCTTGGACAAAAATTATCAAAACAGCAAAAGATACTCCTTAACCGAATGAGCAACAAGATCCCATTTGACACCCACCTAATAAGCTAAACTCAGAATTTTTATCATTTTCCCATAATTTCAGCCATCTTATATTGTTATTGGCCTCTGCAATTTCTTCTTACCCGATCCTTAACTAAAATTATCAGAAAAATAAACCGAAAGTTGCAACTTTAACATCCTCAAAAGTACAAAACAGTACATGCACAACTCAGAATTTAATGGAACACAATGCTTCACCCAAAAGCACGATCGCTTAGATTATAGCAGTTGCATCCCAATTAAGAATCTAACGCATTCAAGAAACAATAACATTATTAAGCTAGTCCAACACTGCAGTAAAAGAAAAGGAAAAAAAAAAAAAAACCGTAGAGAAGATGCATGAAGATATACGAATTCATGAAATAAAGGAGACCCTTTATCCTTGACAACAAGAAAGATGGATTAATTACCTCAGCTAGTGTGAACTCGGAGTCAAAGGCATCCTCCATTTCTACTGAATTAACTCCTTCATCCATGTCAGAGTTCTGTGAGTGGCAGTGGAACTTCTGTTTCTGTAGGGTTTGCGAGAAGAGGCAGGGGTATACATTTGTTAGTGGCAAATAATTATGAAAATTGCAAAAATAGTCCCTCATATTTATAAATTATATTATTTTTTCCCTTTAATTTGAATGACATATTTTCCTCCCATCCTACTCAAAACATAACGAGTAAATCGTTTCGTCGCACATCCTATCTCAAGCCATTATTTTGTCTAGAAATGTATGCCCATACCATAGCTAATCAATTGAGGGTTAAATTTGAAGCACACAAATTGTCCAAGCAAAAGGAAGTTGTATACATGTAACATGATCTTTTTTTAGGGAAAAAAAAATGAATGGAAAGTCATATGATCTGTTTTTATGAAAAAAAATGAATGGAAAGTTAGAAGGAGTATGTAATTTGCTTATGTTGTTGATGTGATTAAGAAAGTGGTCTAAAGTGAAATTTGGGATCATATTGTGACAATTTAAATGTTTTTTTGGGGGCCGGGGGGGGGGGGGGGTGGATTCAAAATGCTTTATTTAGATATAAATGACTAAAATTTAATTACATTTGAACATAGTCCAAAATTTCTTAAATATTCTGTAGTTAAGATATTATATTACCTAGATTAATTTGTAGTGGAGGAAACAAACTATTATTCATCGTTATCAAAATGTCCCGTGCACCCTTTTTGTTCTGGATCAAAAAATAGTCTAACTTAATATATTTCTTGTCTCCCATTTTGATTCTATCTCGTTGTTGCTCAGTTTACTTCTTCATTTAGACTTTTAGTTATTTCATTTTGTACAAAAAAAAAAAAAAAAAAAATACATTTGTAACCTCGTTTTGCATGATGCACATGCACGTATAGCAGCTGATATGAATTTGGTCGATCATGGTTGAGGGATGAGAATCATTCTAGCGGGCACTGAGATGTTGAAAAGAATAAAGCCCCGCTTAGATTAAACTCTATGCGACTTAAGAAGGGAAATGAAGGTACTCCAAATAAGTGGCAAGAATTAAGAAAATCAACTTGAGTTACATAATTACATTAAGTCATGTTGCCTTCGTACATTTACAATTTGCAAACTGATCTTTAGAATAAAAAAAAATGTTTGCTTCTGAGATAGAAGATGAAAGAACAATAAGCCCAAGAAACAGATGATTCTGAAAAGCTCAACCAATGATATTGATAACAATTTCTCTATTTATAAACTTTGAAGGTATAAACGAGAACATGATACAAAAGCGTGACTACTATCAAAACCAAGATTTGTTGAACAATTGAAACGGTCTGTCCCTTATCACCTCTATTACATTCGATGATGTCTGGAGGAGAATACTGGAAGGCCATCGATATAAACCCCTGATCAGCACCTTTGAAGATTGGCCTTCCTATAACATTTCTGTATAGTCCCCTACTCCATGCCTGAGAGAAAGTCAAATAGATTCAAATATGATTGTAAAGTTGGAAAATATGGATAACGAAGGAAAAAGTTTGAAATTCATATAGTAACATTAATTACCTGCAATTGATCTCCAATGGTGACTACTAAGGCGTCCTGGTCAGGGCAAAAAGATACCCAACCTTTCTTGGAGTAGACGTGGAATTCTTCAGACCCATTGCATACGTGCAAACACAGAGCATGAGGGAATTCTGATCCTCTAACAAGCATCCTAATAACATCATATCTCAGTGAATTGACTGATTCATCTCCATTTACTATCTGCCAGTGTTTGTGGAGACAACATATTGAATCAAATTCTCGATCCTGTTTTGCATCCTCCCGAGGCAGAGGTGAAGTACTCTTCTCCAGAAATAGCAAAATTTTCGCGGCCACATGCTCCATAGCTAACAACAGTTTGTCCATCTTGTCACTGTAATGTAAATTATGTTCGAAATCAGCATTTTCTGTGACAAAGTGTCATAATCATCAACATTATGCAATGCAAAGGAAAAAGGATTTACCAAAATTAATGGATTCAGTTGGAATTTCACGACAAAATTCACTAGTTAATTTCATCTTTTGTCAACTCTAGCAGCATTGATTAAAATTGTCCGAGTAAATAGAGGGAGCACTTTTTCAGTAGGAAACAATTCATTACGAAAACTTAATCACTCAAGCTTACCTGAAATTTGAATATCCATGTGGCCAGATTGCCTCCATGTCCATTTTCAGCCTTTCATCTCTACACCAAACAAATTCTTCACTCGTCTCTTTCTCCTCTTCCCCATGAAATTCTTCAAAACCGTATGGCCTGTCCAACGATCTTGTTACAAACTTCCTCTTTTCTTGCGATATCCCAAAAACTCCATCCCCAGCATCCAAAACTGATCTGATCAAGTCCTCTGGAACACCATGGTTAATCACGTCGAAGCAACCAATTCGACCAACAAAGTCGACAAACTTCGTGATTGATTCATTTTCAAGCGAGTTTAAAGATTGGAAGTCGAGCTTTGGGGGGTTCTGAATGGATTTTTGTTTAGGAAAAACTCGATCAGGAAGAATGAGGTCAGGGACTTTGAGAGAAGTTTCCAAGAATTCAGATAAAACATCTTCATTGGTGACTGAAGATCGCCGGCCAGAGGCAACTGGAGAAGGAGGTGGTGCACGGAAATCAACGGTGGTATTCTCCGGCAATGGTTCCGGTGTCATTAGTGCCATTTTCTTATCTTCTTTTTGGGGCTCTCTGGCTGTCTTTCTCAGAGTGTGTACGAGGGAGCCGAAGTCATTCTTAGACTTCGCTATAAAGAAAGAAAGAAAGAACGAAAAAAGCGGAGGAAGCAGCAATGATGGGAATGTCTGGAGGGTCAGCTACAGGTGGAGAATCAGTATGTTTTTTCACTTTTTCTTTTGTTTACTTTTTCGCAGGTATTCCTTCGCTTTACAGGTCTTGCTCTCCATCTCACTCAATCTTCATAATAATGAAATTGCCAAGTAGTATTATTGTGGCCAGCTTCGCATGAGATGGGCATATAGTGCTAGTGTTAATTACAAGCTTGTTGCTGACTGTAGGCATTGCACTTTCTTGTTGCAGGTGTTTCATAATTTTACTCCAATCAAATCATATGAACATGAAGATTCTTAGTCGTGTTACAGTTTTTTATGTTAGTAATTCTACCGTCTCATTACGGTATTGAAGATTCAAAACTGTCAACTTATGCCAAAACAATATAAATGTACGTAATATCACCATAGATTATAATTGTTTTTGTGTCTCATCCGTTGTACAGTACCTAAATGCTTCTTGTACAGTAAAGTTGATATTCTCTGATTAAGCTGATCTTTATTTGAAAATTTTTTTTAGTGTAGATTCTTGGCTGTAAATTAAATTGAGGGGGGATATAAGACCCTAATCATTCTATGAAGAAACTGCGGCTGCGTCTGGATTAGTGTTTTTTTGGTGTTTTTTGAAAAATATTACTGTAGTTGTTTTAAAGATTTTCCTCAGTAAATGTGTATGTGAGATAACAAGGTAGTTGAAAAATATGTATAAAATTTCTAAAAAACATGTTTTTAAAAAACAGATAAAATTTCTAAAAAACATGTTTCTAAAAAATAGTGTCAAAAGAACAGAGCCCGCTTTTTCTAAGGAGACGAACTGTATGTCTTATTTCTGAAAGCAAATACAGTAGTATTAGAATTTTTTTGGAATGAACCAGGTATACGTTCTTACCCGTGAACTCAATAGTAGATAAATGAACCACTAAAGTTTAGTGAATCCAACAGAACCTTAATAGCTTAGATCTAGTCCGTGATCTAGTCCATGTAAGAATGCACCCTGTAGTAATATGATTATAATATAGGGTCAGCAGGTTACTAAATTTCGTGCGGCATTTTATAGATATTCGTTAGTTGTGGGCTTCGTGAATTAGGCCAAGGGTTGCTGAAGTAACAAAAGATCTCCTGCGCGTTCGGACAAGTTGATATATCTAATGGGTTTCCCCGTTGAAAATCTTCACGTTGTTGGTTTGAACTTCCGGCCCAGTTGCAGTAACAATTCACGGGGGAGGAAAATGGATTCCCGCCACCGTTGTACGCTAACAGGGTAATTCGAGCATTGTAACATGTAACATTTTTTTTTGGGATAATTTCAGAAACCTCCTCTCAGGTTTCTGACAATTACATCTAACCCCCTGAGGTTTTCAATATTACACTTACACCCCCTATCTCTACATGTTTTATAACAAAAAACCCCCCTATTGCTGATGCAAGCAAAAAAATCTCATGAATATCCTAAATTACCCCTTTGTTTAAAGAAAAAAATGAAAAAAAAAAGATTTACTACTACACCACAAAACTAGTATCACCGACCATATCTACCCCAATACAACCACCCTAGTACAGCCATCGCCAACTCCCAACCCCGGACACCAAACAAAACCCAGCAAATCAAAATCACTATTAACATCAAGTCAAATAATCCATAATCACTAAAAAATTTTAAGACCAAACACACAAATAAATCAAAAAATTATTACCCATCATCTTCCTGCAAGGCCACAACAATTACAAATTGATCCAAAAATTAAAAAAAAAAATTGCAACATCGTTTTATAGACACGAATACATAGATGCATAAAATAATACCCCCTCCACCAATGCAAAATAAAATGCAAAAATATACCAGTTGAAATTTAGGAAATAATGCTGGGTGAAATTTATGGAGAGAGAGAGAGAGAGAGGGAGAGAGAGAGAGAGAGAGAGAGAGAGAGAGAGAGAGAGACGGTGGGAGGGAGAAAGAAAGTAAGTGAGAGAAAAAGAGAAGATGGCTTGAGGTAAGATTTAGGAGTTTTTTTTTCTTTCTTTTTACAATATTATCATACTTATTTTTTTTTCTTTTTTACAATATTATGATGCTATGTGAATTAAGTATTATGTAAAGGATAGTATAGTCATTTAACTAACACAAGGGAGGTAAGTGTAATACTGAAAACCTTAGGGGGTTAGATGTAATTGTCAGAAACCTTAGGGGAGGTTTATGAAATTATCCCTTTTTTTTTTTTAGTTGAAAGGCTATTCTATTACAAAGAGATTTTTGAGAAAAAGGAGTTGGTAGTAATTAAATCTCCAACCTTTAGAAGGAGTTACAAAACTCTAACCTTTCGACACACTATTTGCTAACTCGCTTTTGATTTAGTTCACAAACTCCACCATATTAATTTTCCGCGAAGCATGCAACATTCGAGCTTACGTTTTCTCTTCTGCGACGATAATTATTTAAAAAATAATTTTCATTAGAAATTAAATCTTTAAAATTAATCACACTCTCACCTCTTCCTAATTCATTTTTTATTTTCTTTAACACATTACATAAATGTGTATATAATTAATTTTCAAATAGTAATAAAATTATCTACGTGGATTTATGTTCTATATAAACATACAACTAAAAATAATTGAAAACAAAATATAGTCATAAATTAGGGAAACTAAAATATTACTGTCATCGCAAAGCCAGTAAATGACAAATTAAAGTGAAAAAAAAATTACATAGATTATTTTAGTTTCAAAGCTCCCCTTTCAACCTCCATGTAATAATTAATAACAGCGACTTATTCTGCTTCAGTACAAGGAGAGGTCACCGGCCATGGGTCCTTTTTTTAATTCCTTGTAACAGGGAGCCAAAAAAGTCAATATATCTCAACAACCTGACATCGAAAGGCGATTTCAAAAATTTCCAACAATATTTGACCGTCAGCATATCCTTCTTCTCATGGCCATTGCCCACCTCTCATCTTTCCTCACAGAGTCCTCGACTGGGTCTGCAGTCTTTGACTTCATGTTGTGGTAAAGGTTCAATTATTTCAATGTTGAAGTTCATGCATGGCTAAGAGATTTTCTCAATAAATGTTTATTTTACTTTTTCTTTTCTAATTAACCTTATTTTCTGAATTGTAACATGTCCTGGATTTCCAAGCTAAACCATTTTTTTTTGTAAGTTAACAATGTTAAATTTCAATTACCCACAAAACTAATCTAAGTTCACAAAACTTTTTATGAAAAAAAAAATTCTACATATTCCACACCGCGATACAAGCTTTATCAATTTTCATTGAATTGTAGCTAATCATTTCTTCATCGACTTGCTCTGTTTGTTCTTTTTCTTTTGTCACATATAGTATTTTTGGCTATCAACAATAAACTGATCGACCCTTAAAAATGAAAAAGAAAAAAGAAAATATTTTCGGATGGTAATTGCGAAGGATTTCATTCATGAATAAAAGGAAATTATCAATTTCGTGATACATCTCAAATAGGAGATGCAACACACCTATTGCCTAAGAGTTGATGCCTCGATAAGAACTGCTTAACTACTTGTGAATACACGGCATGGTGACTCAAGGATGATCAAAGAATCCCCCCCCCCCCCCCCCCCCCCCACACAAAAAAAAAAAAATGATGATGATAAAAGAATCGACCAGCAGCCTATCGAGTTCCAGAAACTCTGTTTCACAGCCTAGAAACATTGCAATCAATGCAGAAAATGAGGTGCAGAGCTAGCTTAGTCTATCCATTTTAACAACTATACATGCATTAGGGACCTTTATATTAACTCCTTTGTGGCTTATTTCAACGAAAAGAGTCCCTGGTGATACGTAAATGCCATGGACCTTGTTTACCAAAGTGGCTTGGGTGTCAAAAGCAACAACTTCCCAAACCTACTCTAAAACAACGTTAGTAGACAGATAACGAAAGGGAATTAATTCCATTCCCATGATATCTCCTAAAAGCAGTAATGGGGCTAAAATGGGGAATGAGGATTAGGTAAACAATAAACTAAAACTCACTCACCCCTTTTAACTAATTTTGTGGTTCCCATGCTTACAAGTAGTATAGTATTGCATACATCATGCATAACAAATGTAAACTTATATATGTTAAACAAATATAGTACTTTCTCTTATTAGATTTACATTAACGAGAAGGAATAGTGAAGATCGATGTATTTAGTATGGCTTACAATTTCTTTCACCATGAGTGCAATATAGTACAAAAGATTTACGCAAGACAATGACAACATCAGGAATTTCAGTAAATGATGTGCAGAAGTCTAGTTTTCACATGTAAAAGAGAGGGAGAATATTGCGCTGGTTGATCTGTAATCACTAGTTTAGAGATCACTTTTTTGCGATGGAGAAGTAAGACAGGCTTTCAGTCTCATGTTAGGTACTTTTGTTGATTTTCACTACTTCAGAAATCCAAAATCAACACATCTATTTGATTATTAAGCACTAGATTAAGCAAATTATTCAAAGATACTATTCTGTACTTAAGAATTCATGTTCAAGTTCTACACTGTAAAAGTTCCTTCGCCTGTACGTATTCAATGATATTAGTTGTAACTTTCAAGATTTTCTTCAGGAAAATCAAGAAATTGAGCCCGAAGTAAAACCGGGAGAAAAGTCATCCATCTTTTGTCCATCTTCAGAATTTAATCCTTAGCTTTCCCATCTTTTCCCATCAAAGAGTTTTCTTACATGGGATTGTGATTTCCTGTTTTAATTCAATGTTGAAAATTAAATTTCGTTAAATGCCCAAATTCTTGTACATTGGAGCTAAATGTTGATCTTTAACATTTACAGTATGGCAATATTATCTATTTGCAGATTAAATTAACAACTAATGCGAACTCGCCCTCCTTGTTATCATTCAACTATTGGCTTTTTGTATGGTACCGGCCAAATCCTATTTATCTATACTAAAAGATTAACTAGTAATTTTGAAATTTTCCAAAAGAAAATTTATACAACTAAACGCTCAAATGGAGAATATTCCATGATATTGACATGCAGCAATTGATGTTTAAGAAACAATGTTTGAAACGCAATGCATGCACTGGACGGAACTTGATTTGAAACACTTGTTCTTTACTTCTGCATCAGGTGGTAAACATGAAAAACACGAGCTCTTTCATTATCTGGTTGATATTGATGCATCTGTATGTACGTGTTTGTGTGTGTTTTGTGTGTGCGCTATTAGAAGAATAGGGATACAGCAGTTAGGAAAATGTTGGAAGAAGATACTCACCTAATTTGAGACAGAGGGAAACCAGAATAAAAATAAGCTTTAGGTATCTGTTTGTCCAAAGGAGACGGAACAACAGAAATTTCATGGCCATCAGATGTTCAATAACAGATTTAATTTAATCTATAAACAAAATTAAAGGAGCTGAAAATCCACCATTAATTCATCTTGCTGAGTAACACAAATTAAAGAAGATCAAAAGTGGAGCTTAATAAATGTCACCCATTAGTTATCAACGTTTCATCACCATTGAACATGCATTTGGTAAAAGCTAACTATGCCAAAAAATAAAAAAGTTATTTGCCAAAATTAATCATTTCTATGCTGTAAAGAGGCAATAATATTCTTCTAATAGGAACAGGAAACATTTTGTTGAATTAATGAAGAGAAGAGGAGAAAATGTAAAGAAAGATTGTATCCGACAATGTACCGAGTGCAAACCCACCAACCCAAGATTTTTTTGTACCAAATCATTGAAGCGGACTCCAATGGCCCGAGTACGGCGTCTGAAAATCTTTAGTTGATCAACCGATGAATTTCACACGATGTGGGAAGAACTGTGCCGCTATATTCTACGTCAAAACACACTAAAGGTTATTCTCAACAGTTTTTTTTATTATATACTTTTAGCTTTTAATTTTAAAAAAAAAATTATTTTCTAATGTTCACAATTACTTTTTTTTATTATGTATTTAAATTTTTTAAGCTAAAATCAAGAATAACTGGATTCAACTATTTTAAAATTAGTTTTTACAAAAATCAAAATGCGTTAAGAACAAATCCTAAAAACTTGCGAGTGATTGAGTTAATAATGTAACTATATAACTCAATAATTAGGTTTAAAATAGTCCCCAACAAACAAAACAAAACAAAACCCTTGTCTTTCCAGTTCAGTCCAAAATTCTCAACATGGCTGATTTATCACATTTACCAATTAATTTTGAACAATTGATTTTGATCTGGTTCATTTAATTCCTAACATATTACATCAATTTGGAAATCTCTGAGCTACCAAGACATAAAGGCCTATTGGTTGCCGAGCCAGCCAAAATACCTACTCGCATTGTTGTTTCATTCTACTAATTAAGTACTCCCACTACACTACTACTTGGAGATATAATGGGGCGGCTGTGGAACTCTTTTCCCCCGCCTGACTTTCCATATTTCGCCCGCTCACCTCTTCCTCCCCGACAACCTTCAATTAGAATCACCATTAATTTAAGATAACTTAAATTGCAAATAGGATTCGTTTTCTTGCAACCACAAGATTCATTAGTACCAAACATCGCATTGAATATATCACAAGTAGTATTAGTATATACTCAAACGAATACAGCAAAAGATAATGTTCAAATCTAGAACAAATCAAAGAGACTGGCGACATATTAAACTTGTACTATAAGGAAATGAGGAGCTTCATTGGGATTTGAAACCCTGATTGTGGTAATTTTTATAATAAACTTTGTACTGCATGTGATACAACATTTAATAATTACATATATACATGCATATATGAATGTGTGAGGCCTTTTATACTCAGCAATATAGTTTTATGTTGGAGGATTAAAGGTGGGTTGGTGCTTTAATTGTCTATGAATTGTTCTAGAACAAGAAGGGAAAAGTTGTCAAACTTCATTTCCTACGCCTATCATCACCATCCGATTAGGAAAAAGGTCACTTGGTTATGTGACCGATACTTTACCCCCTTGCATGCCATCTCTGGGCCGGATTACAGAAATCAATTGGGAAAATAATTAACACTGCTATTAATTGCAATAAAACACTCATGTTGAAGACTTGGACTGGGTCCTCAGGACCCCAAGAAACACTGTACCAAGCCACTACTAATTCGAAGAAAGGCATATTCCGGGAACGTGAGATGAAGACTCCTGTCAGCCAGTGCGTCAGGTTGATAATATATTAAACCAATTCAAACTGTACCACAACCTTAGTCCCAAGATCACCAACCCAAGTCCACGTCATGAATTAAAAGTGGGTTTGGCTGATCATCTCTGAAGTCAATTTTGTTCCTTAGATACTGAGACACACAAGTTTATCACTATTAATGCAATTGGATGATCCTTCGCCAAAAATAACATCAAATCAGTTAACGCTTATTAAACTATTAGGTATTTTAAAATATTTCGATGGATGAAATTTCCACCCTTTTGCTCTGTATAAATAACCACAAACTTTCTCCCACAAACAATCTCAACCCACCAGTTCTGTGGATAACTTTCTCTTCACCAAAACAACAACGTGAGTCTCCATTATGTAACCACAATAGCTAGACTTCGAACACTTCCAACTCTTTTTTTCAGTCTCCATTTTCAAGCTTTTATCATTCTCCTATATAATTAGTTTAAATTCACAGAAAAACTAAAATGGAGACGGAGAAAGGAAAAGCAGCAGCGGCTGCAAGAAGACAAGCAAGTCGCAATGCAAGCCGAAACAGGAGCTTTAATGGAACAACAAGCGGGAGAGGTTGGAGCATGGAGGATGTTTTCGGGAGCCAGAGAAGTAGCCGAGCTGAGGACGACGAGGAAGCCTTAAGATGGGCTGCTCTGGAAAAGCTACCGACTTATGATCGACTCAGAAAGACTGTCATCAAATCTTTCATTGAAAATGATGATCAGGGCAACAAAGTAGTTCACAAAGAAGTTGATGTCCGAAAGCTTGGCATGAATGAACGTCAAGAATTCATTGACAGGCTGTTTAAGGTTGCTGAGGAAGATAATGAGAAGTTCTTGAAAAAGCTTAGAAACAGAATTGACAAGTGAGTAATTCTTCACTTCTTTTATCTTTTCCAAGAAGATACGTGAACATGTGAAAGTGTGAAGATTTCATTCTTTTAGTTTCTTTAAAACTAATAAAGTTAAAATAACAAAACTAATACATTTTTAAGTATCAGTTCACATTTTTTATACAAGTTACAGTCAATTTTCATTCTTACTTAACATTCTTGCTTTTTAATTATTCTTTTAATCCTTTAAAGTTTATGATCAAAGAGCTAGTTTATTTACTAGCTTGTTCGAGATTAAGGTTAGTCATGTTCGCAAGAGTAATTCTTATCGTACTCGAACATGTTCATTTCGACATAGATCTCTATCTTAACGTAACACTAAAAGAAAAGAAAAAATTGCCAAAAAAAAAAAAAAAGAGAGAGAGAGACTGATTACTTGCCTTCATGCCATTTATCCTTTTACCTTTCTGATTTTTCAACACTAACTTCGTTAACCGACGAAAGTATCTGTTTCCAGAGGCAGGCCAAGCACTTGTGGACTTCCGGATGCGATGTTCTTGTGAGACAAACAGTCCGTATAATCCACCATAGATTCAGTCACTTTCAACCAATAATTGGAATAACAAAACAACTAAAAAGATAAAGGAACGAACGAGATACAATTATTGATGTCTCACAACAAGATGAAAAATCATTTGTCATGTAAATTATTCCATCGCCAGGATATAAATTCATATTCCTATTATTCAAAACCGACAGTTTTTAATTTTATTCTCAGACATTTTATTTTAAATTAAGACTTCATCAAGAGTTGTACGTGTAATATTTATTGAAGTATTACTGATTGATTGATTGATTACTTTTCGTGTTAACATGCAGAGTTGGGATTACTCTTCCAACTGTGGAAGTTAGGTTTGATCATTTAACCATTGAAGCCGAGTGTTATATCGGGGATAGAGCTCTTCCGACACTGCCAAACGCCGCAAGAAACATAGCCGAATCGTCACTGGCTTGTCTCGGCATCCGATTGGCTAAAAGAGCAAAAATTACCATACTAAAAGACGCTTCCGGGATTATAAAACCATCAAGGTAAAATCTATTGGTCAAGTTTGCTATTTAATACCAAAAATTTGACCGCGAAAGACTTTAGATAAGTTAATTTGTATGATTGATTCCTAAAAATGACAAATATTTTGTCATACATGTTGAAGCCCTGTCTAGGTACAAACATCAATAGCTTTTTTTTTTTACCTAGATAATCCAATTATTTTACGACAAAATTGTGATTTGACTACTAATCATTGTCATTAATCAACCTTCCTCACAGGATGACTCTACTATTAGGACCACCATCTTCAGGGAAAACAACCCTCTTATTGGCTTTGGCTGGAAAGCTAGACCCTAGCTTGAAGGTAATTACTACTCCAATTACAAGTTAATAACCATACGAGCAAGTTATGCTATTAAACAAAATATTAAAATCATAGAAGTGACGAAAATCTGTGGAACAGGTGAAAGGAGATATTTCTTACAATGGGCATAGGCTAACTGAATTCGTGCCACAAAAGACATCGGCATACATTAGCCAAAATGATGTTCATGTAGGAGAAATGACCGTGAAAGAAACGCTAGATTTTTCTGCGAGATGCCAAGGAGTTGGATCACGTTATGGTACTCAAATCAGTTCTAATTTGTTCATTCTTCGAAATTCTAGCATTCCGTTTCTTTTCATTGGCACATTTTTTTCCTTTAAAAAAGAAGTTGCATACGTGATTAATTAGTAGCTTACGAATTGTAGAGCTTTTGACTGAGCTTGCAAGGAGGGAAAGGGATGCTGGAATTTTTCCTGAGGCTGAAGTAGATCTTTTCATGAAGGTGAAGCCTAAATAACTTAACCCCCACCCTTTTTTTTTTTTTTTTGGGTTGGAATGAACTAACATTTTTGCTTTTTGGTGAATGTATCTAGGCAACCGCTATGGAAGGTGTTGAAAGCAGTCTTAATACGGATTACACCCTGAGGGTATGATGAACAACTAAGATTTTGTACATAATTTCCAGAATTATAATATGAAAATTTTAATGTAACAAACTGAAGTTGGGGACATATTTTGACTTTTAACAAGTCACCACCAACCACGTCTTGATTTTCTGACTTCTTTCCATACATGTAGCCTTTTTTTTTTTTGGCTGAAGCATCTCTGCTTGGTCTACCTACTCTACCTTTCCAAATCCAATTGGATTGTTTGGGAACATAACACTGAGGGTACTGCTGGGGTTTGGTAGTCGACATTTTCTTCCTATAAAAAAATGTCATAAAAATAAAATTGGAAAAAAGAACATGTTAACTTGCTCAAAATTCTCCCGAGGGAACATGAGAACCTTACGGAATTGATGTTGACAAATTGTTTGGGACTAAAAAGTAAGAAATACATTTTAGTAGTACCATAAGAACATCAAGTAAACAACATGTTCATCATATTGATATAAAAGTGGCAAATTGAGCCAAAATAAGCATTAACATAGTGTTTTTGCAAATTCAAAAAATGCAGATTTTGGGACTAGATGTTTGCCGAGATACAATAGTTGGAGATGAAATGCAGCGAGGAATCTCAGGGGGCCAAAAGAAGCGTGTCACCACAGGTTATTTCTCCTCTTCTATATTAGATGATGCATTTTCTTCCCCTCAGTTTTTGGTAATAATGTTGAACTTATCAAAAATAAAAAGTGATCCAAGTGACTGCATGTGTGAGTTTGGATCTAAGTTGGCACAGTATTTGTTGACCAAATGCAAAAGTGGAACAACCGCACCCTACATTCACATAGGAGATGACCAATTAACCATACTTGAAACACTAGTTATAACACGATTACATAGGCCAAAAGATGAGTGACATGCATTTGCCAACTTTGTCTGCATCCAAAGCAATTATCATTCATAGGACCAAGTCTCCGCACTAAGTAGCTTAAAGATGCAGAACAGAAAGGCGAAAGAAACAGCAGTTGAAGAAAAAATAATTAACAAATCCAACCTACTACAAGAACATTCTGACCACCAACTCACCACATTTAGAAGGCATGCAAGTCAGTGCAGCCGTGCAGCATCACACGAATTATATAGTAACTAAAGGGCAAATCAGAGACTAAGGTCTTATGTCATGTATTTAATGTAAAACCAGCCATTTGGTCTTTGAGTTAGAATTGGAAATAGTAGCCACAGGTGTAGAAAAAATCCACATTAATTGAATAATTGTGGCTTGACAATGACACAGACCTGTCAAGACATAATTTAACGATAATATAGTAATACACCATATGCAGCAAACTTGAGATTTTTGTACGGACACGGTTTACAGCCTTACTGAAAGGGGTCTTCTGAAATATAAACACAAACAATAAGTATGGGAGAGTATAATATGTGTAAGCTTTAAATTCAATATGGCTTATCATAGGCTAATGCATGAACACCTGACTATTTTGCAACAATAATGGGAGTTTCTGGGATAAATAGCCCTAGAACAGCACAAAAATGTTTCAGGCCTAATCTGAAAACGGTTCCACTATAATGTAGGGACAAATAATGAACAGGACTTGTATGGCTTTCTATTTCTCTTTTCATTTGTTGAAAGCTCCTACTTATCAGAGCTGGCTGGCTTGATTAGAAGCTATTGACACTTCTCCAGGCTATAGAAATAATCTAACTAGTCCGGTTTCTAATATTTGCCTATCCTAAACAGGCGAGATGATTGTTGGGCCAACAAAGACACTATTTATGGATGAGATATCGACAGGCCTAGACAGCTCTACAACATTTCAAATAGTGAAGTGCTTACAACAGATTGTGCATTTGACAGAAGCCACGATATTAATGTCCCTCCTCCAGCCAGCTCCCGAGACTTATGATCTATTTGATGATATTATTCTCTTGTCAGAAGGCCAAATTGTCTATCAGGGTCCAAGAGAACATGTCCTTGAATTCTTTGAGAGCTGTGGATTTAGGTGTCCAGGAGAGAAAGGGAACTGCAGATTTCCTGCAAGAGGTACTTAAAAATGAGGCAGTGATGATGGTCATATTTGGGTTAAATTGATATCTTAAATCACTTGACAATCAAAAAAGACATATAGAATATGGTATTGAGCAAAATCATGTCAAACATAAAATTAATCTTTGGCCATGCACATAACAGGTTACCTCAAGAAAGGACCAGGAGCAGTACTGGGCCGACAGAAGCAAGCCATATAGATATATATCAGTTGCTGAATTTGCAAGAACATTCAAGCGTTTTCACGTGGGTCTAAGGCTAGAAAATGAGCTCTCAGTGCCTTATGATAAGGCCCGGAGTCACAAGGCAGCTCTAGTGTTCAAAAAGTACTCAGTCCCTATGAGAGAGCTTCTCAAAGCTAATTTTGACAAGGAGTGGCTGTTAATCAAGAGAAACTCTTTTGTCTACATTTTCAAGACTGTCCAAATCATTATTATAGCTCTCATAGCTTCAACAGTGTTTTTAAGGACTAAAATGCATACCAGAAACGAGGAGGATGCAGCACTCTACGTTGGAGCATTGTTGTTTGGCATGATAATCAATATGTTCAATGGTTTTTCTGAACTCGCTCTCACCATCCAAAGACTTCCTGTCTTTTACAAGCAAAGGGATCTTCTCTTCCATCCACCTTGGGCTTTTACCTTACCAACTTTCCTGCTGAGAATCCCAATATCAATACTCGAGTCCATTGTGTGGATGGTTGTGACATATTACACCATTGGATTTGCCCCTGAAGCTAGCAGGTACTTTTTATAATTTTCATATATAGAATTCAAGGCAGAAAAGCTGTTATTCAGAAGGACATATTTTCTTATCAAAGATGATGCTGCGAATTAATAAAATGTTGTTTTCTTCCGTTTCAGGTTCTTTAAGCAACTATTGTTAGTGTTTCTGATCCAGCAGATGGCTGCTGGGTTGTTTAGGCTCATTGCTGCGATCTGCAGAACCATGATAATTGCAAACACCGGTGGAGCTCTAGGTCTCCTTGTTGTTTTTCTCTTGGGTGGTTTCATCCTTCCGAAAGGTAAGTCGAAAATCCAACTGTGGGATGACAACATATATGACATACACTTTCAAAAAGGAAAATAAATGCCCAAAAAAAAAGCCCACGCACACATATATTATCATTATCAGTCAAGAATGTTGCAGCCATAGATGAAGTACTAAAGACTAAATGATAGAAGATTTTCAAAAGGCTACTTACATCTTCCAAATTTACTTCTTCTAACTTCTAACTTGCATTAAAAGTGAACATATAAAATTCATATTTCTTCTAATAGAGTTGCAATAAAAGCGATAGACATCCGTAGTCGAGTCCTACATTTTACACAAGAAGAACAGCATGGAAATTTTCTAAAGTAGGAAAAAAAAATCATGTAATCATAATTACAACTACAAAGAATACTGCTATCATTTATTCAGCAAGCTTGTTCACAGGTGAATTTAAATTTTATGTGTTTGTTTGCATTTTCACAGGTCAAATTCCAGATTGGTGGGGATGGGGATACTGGGTTTCACCTTTGATGTATGGTTTCAATGCCTTCACTGTGAATGAAATGTTTGCTCCAAGGTGGATGGACAAAACGGTAAGTATGCTAAAACATTTCCTCATACTTAAAATTTCATTTCCCCTAATCTCGTGCGTGGTCAGGCAATAGAAGATACAAACAGGGTAGTTTACAACTATTTGAGATAAAAAAACTATGTTTATTTGCTTACAGGCTTCCAACAGTACAAGAAGATTGGGACTGGAAGTATTGAAGAACTTCGATGTCTTCCCCGAAAAAAATTGGTTTTGGATTGGTGCAGCAGCCCTCTTGGGTTTTATAGTACTTTTTAACATCCTTTTTACCTTTGCCCTGATGCACCTTAACCGTAAGATTTCTAACATAGTGTGTAAAGTATCAAGTAGAATTTACCTCCACTATGATATATTAAATTTACATTCTCTATTTAATAAAACAGCTCTCGGAAAGCCACAAGCCATAATTTCCAAAGAGCAGGCAAGGGAGATGGAAAATGATCTACAAGAAGAAAAGGAAGAACCAAGACTGAAAACAACCAAGTCAAAGAAAGGTTTGTTAACTTTATTCTTGTTCGTTCTTAATCAATAACAGATCAATATATGTGAAAATGAATATTAGCTATATACATTATTCTTGTAGGAGAAATAGCAATCCAGCCACTAAGCAGTCGCTATAAAGGAAATGGAGCCAGTAAAAAAGAAGATACAGCTCTTGAGGCAGCGAGTGTTATTGCACCTAAGAGAGGAATGGTTCTGCCATTCGCCCCACTTGCCATGGCCTTTGACGACGTGAATTATTTTGTGGACATGCCTCCAGTAAGGATCAAAACTTCGTTTATAGTTATTATTATAGCATTTCATAAAATTTATTGGAAACTAGTTGCTTAATGGCTAAATTCCTGTGTTAACAACAAACTTGTTCCCCTTTAACAGGAAATGAAAGACCAAGGAGTCACAGACGAGAGGCTCCAATTACTTCGTGGAGTAACAGGAGCATTTAGGCCAGGAGTTTTAACTGCATTAATGGGAGTAAGTGGTGCAGGAAAGACCACCCTGATGGATGTTCTAGCTGGACGAAAAACAGGTGGTTACGTTGAAGGTGACATAAGAATATCTGGATTCCCAAAGATACAAGAAACATTTGCTAGAGTCTCTGGTTACTGTGAACAAACTGATGTCCACTCACCTCAAGTAACTGTCCGTGAATCTTTGATTTATTCGGCTTTCCTTCGGCTCCCTCAAGAAGTCAGCAAGGAGGAAAAGATGGTCAGAAGCAGTATTCAGATTAATTTAATTCGAGATAGACAAATGCAGCTTAGTTTAACATCATACGTTTTGTACTTTCTTCAGAGTTTTGTAGATGAAGTGATGGACCTGGTTGAACTAGACAACTTAAAGGATGCCATTGTGGGGCTTCCAGGAGTAAGTGGTTTGTCAACAGAACAGAGAAAGAGATTGACTATAGCAGTTGAGCTTGTTGCTAATCCCTCCATTATATTTATGGACGAACCAACTTCTGGCCTTGATGCAAGAGCAGCAGCTATTGTTATGAGGACCGTGAGAAACACAGTGGACACAGGAAGAACAGTAGTTTGCACAATTCATCAGCCTAGCATCGATATTTTTGAAGCTTTTGATGAGGTAGGGTCTCCCAAACCATGTTTTCCTGTTTTCTATATCAGTGTTCAACTCCTGTTGTCGTGCTCTCTCTCTCTCTCTCTCTCTCTCTCATGTATCAATTTATCTTGTTTGATAGCTTCTTTTGATGAAAAGAGGAGGCCAAGTCATTTATGCAGGACCATTAGGACGGCATTCGCAAAAAATAATCGAATACTTTGAGGTATTGATATTCCTAAATTTTTTTTAATTTATTTTTACTAAATGGACAAAAATAAATACTGTTCCAACTAATGCAGGCAATTCCTGGAGTTCCAAAAATTAAAGATAAGTACAATCCAGCAACATGGATGCTAGAAGTTAGCTCTGTTGCAACTGAAGTTAGACTTGGAATTGATTTTGCTGAAAAATACAAATCATCGTCATTGTATCAGTAAGTAAAATGAGCAACTAAATAGCTGAGGATTTAGAAATTATAGAACACCATCTGATAAGGTTAACTATGAACAGACGAAATAAGGCTCTAGTGAAAGAGTTGAGCACACCACCTCCAGGAGCAAAGGACCTCTATTTTGCCACACAATATTCTCAATCCACATTAGGCCAATTCAAATCTTGCCTATGGAAACAATGGATGACTTACTGGAGAAGTCCAGATTATAATCTCGTCAGATACTTCTTCAGTTTAGCTGCAGCACTGATGGTCGGAACCATTTTTTGGAGAGTTGGAAGTAAAAGGTCGATCCCTAATTAATCATATAAAGACGAATTTCTTTTCTAAAAACAATTAGATGACTCAAAGATCAAATGCTAATTCGTTCTTTCTATATTTTCCATTCTCCAGGGAAAACAGCAGTGATCTTATGACCATAATTGGGGCTATGTATGGTGCTGTGCTTTTTGTTGGGATCAATAATTGTTCAACTGTACAGCCAGTTGTTGCCATAGAAAGAACTGTGTTTTATCGAGAAAGAGCTGCAGGGATGTATTCAGCATTACCATATGCCATGGCACAGGTCAGTCTCCCATAAACCACTTTTGTCAAATTACAATATCAACATTTTTTTGTGTGTACATTTACATAAGCTTATAATATTTTTCTTCAAACTGTCATTTCCTATGATTATTGAATTCAAGAAGCTTATCAAACTCCTGCATAACTATTACTAGTCTACATGTAGGGTTCCACCTTATTATCTAAAACTGTTCATCAATGTTTCTGATATGTATATTTGATTACCTTAAAAACAGATAATTGCAGAAATACCATATATACTTGTGCAAACATCGTATTATACACTCGTAGTGTATGCTATGGTGGGCTTCGAATGGACAGCAGCAAAATTTTTGTGGTTCTACTTCGTGAACTTCTTCTCATTTCTCTACTTCACATACTATGGAATGATGACGGTTGCCATCACACCAAACCATCAAGTGGCATCAATCTTTGCAGCAGCATTTTATGCGCTTTTCAATCTTTTCTCTGGATTCTTTATCCCAAGACCAGTGAGTAAATTTTCACTAAAGCCATTTAGTTGTCTTCAAAATTTATGTCTCAAGTCAACAAAATCTTGATAATCTTTTTGTTCAACATTTCAGAGAATTCCTAAGTGGTGGATATGGTACTACTGGATCTGCCCGGTGGCGTGGACAGTCTATGGATTAATTGTGTCACAATACGGAGATGTGGAAGCTACAATTATAGTCCCAGGAATGCCAAATGATCCCAAAATCAAAGATTACATCAAGGATCATTTTGGATATGAACCAGACTTCATGGGACCCGTGGCTGCAGTTTTGATCGGTTTTACAGTCTTCTTCGCATTCATGTACTCTTACTGCATTAAAACATTGAACTTCCAAATGAGATAGAATAGCCCATGATCAACTCTAGGTGACTAGTAAATATCTTAACTAGGTTCAGATCAAGGTATACTGCTAATTAAGTGCTAATTAAGTGTATTTAGTTACAAAGTTCTGGAAGTTCTATAGTATTAAATCGTAAGCGTATGTATATTAATGTGAAATAAATATGATATCAATCAGCTGCTTATGAGACAATTATTTGAGTGTAGTGTACTAAGCAGAAAGCAAAATATACAATAGTTATGCGAATTAAAATTTTATTAACAGAAGAAAAAGAATTTTTAAAAACATAAAGAAAAGGAAAAAGAAGAGGTAAAATATATACCTCGAGTTGAATTAATAAGGGCTTTCAGGTAAAATCGCACAACTTGGAATTTAGCTTTTGATTTGATTAAGTGGTTGCAAATTCGAGTGCAACGGAAACCTTGAAAAACGCCACCGACGCCGAGTGAGGAGAAATTACGCCGCTGCTGCGACAAGGAACCGCACCCAAGAAAGTCATATTACTGATATCACTCTTTTTTTTCTTTTTTTTTTTCATTTTAATGTGCGGTTAAAATTTTGTTAAGAACTGTTGGCATGGACCAGAAGAAGGTCCAGAACATACAACTCAATACCAACGATGCCGCCATCTGTAATTGTCTTTTTCCGGCCTTTTGCAATCTGGGGCCGAGTAAAGTAGTTGCCTGGTTAAGCCCATTGGACCCTTTTGTTGTGGAAAATTTGCCAAAAAGGATGGCCCATTGGATTATTCTCTAGACGTAGCCACTATCTTAGATTCGTTCGGTGTATCCAAAACTTTATCCCAAATCCAAACTCAAAAACGTTAATTATAGCCCATAGTGTCAAACATAGTCCAGTGGACCTTTTAAAAAACATAGCCCATTCGATAACTTTCCAACGACTTCAGACCTCAGATTGGTCCGGGAAGGTCTCAATTGGATGCCATGTAGATAAAGCTCTATCCTATGGGCCATGATCATCATCATCATCATCATTATTATTATTATTATTTTATACAAGAGAGTGACTTTTTTTTAATATTATTAGCTGTCAAGTATTTTATTTTAATTGCTCGTGGGTAACGTTTGACTAAAAATACTTTTTAAAGATTTGAAGAAGAAGAAGAAGAAGAAGAAAAATTTTCTAGTCATGATCAGATGAAAAGTATTATTAACTCAATAAATATATGCTCCGATTGTAGTCCACTAATGCAAAAACGTGTTTTGCCCGCTGCGCTGACTAGCGTTTTGAGTCCCAGTTTCCCATTCCATTCATTCATGGCCTTTGGTTAAGAGTTAGATAAACTTCCCCCCATTACTTAAAAGCAGCCGCAACGCTTCCTTGACGGCTCCAAATTGAATTACTAAAGCGAAAGAAATCTTTTTTTATTTTTTTTTTGGCGTGCAATAGAAATATTAAAATAAATAGCAAGGCTTTTTTAGAACATAGCTTCGGCTTATTCTATGGGTCAAAGACTTCCAGTCTCCAGGTGCTGGTGCTAGCTAATGAATGGACATTGATTTTTCACTCTCTTTTGGAGAATAGCGGGGAAGCACATAACTTCAGTTGAACATGGGCACACAATTTGATTTCTTTTAATATGATGTACAAGTATCACACACTCACACACGTTAGCTCTGTGTATCAAACATTACTTTTGTATGTTTTGATATATATATATATATATATATATATATAATAATTCAATTTGTTTGGTATAAAGCAAGGGGTATATAGTTTTAATGGAAGGAACTTATGAAAGGAAATTCATTATAGGATCAGGTCCAAAACAAAATGGTGAAGAAAATGAAAAATGGAAAATCCCAATAAAGAATCTTGGCAATACTTATACAACTTTTTTAGTCCGGCTCAAAAAAAAAAAAAAACTTTTTTAGTCAGGATATATAAACAGAAAATAAGAAAAATCCAATTTGAAGAATCCATTTAGATCATTTTCTCTTCTTTGACTGGACACCACCTGACCGTGAGGCAAAGATGAAAATTGGCCAGTCCCAGCCCAGTTTTGACAAAGAAAGCCTGAGAAGATGGAAAAATGTATCGGTCAAAAAGCAAGTAGCCGCCACGCAATAGCAAATAGCCTCACCAAACTGCAACATACAATATTTATTTCACGACCGGAAAGTGGAGGCAACAGCGAGTCGACGCGGTTTCCCTTCCACCCTCGAAATTGCTTGAAAATAAACACACTATTATGGACTAAATCCTGTGCATTAGAGAATATGTAGGAGTAGCAAATGGCAAGCTACCTATATGTCAAATTGGCCTTGTGCAAAATAAGATGTCATAATTTTTCCAACTTGGGCTGTAAATGTATGGCAAGAAAACGACTTGCTACATTTAATATAGTATATTGTGCTTGGGATCAAGTTCTTGCGGCTTAGTTTATTGACAACACAAAGAAATGTAGAGTTGAGTTGCCCAAATCAAAGCATTTCGTGTTCTATTTTTGCTGATGAGGCAACGTTATCTACTTTGATGATCTATGTTTCAATATTGAGTCTTAGTCAAGAATTCAATTCTCACTATTTTGGTTTGTTTAATAAAAAAAGTTCCATTTGCAAACTTTGTGTCCTTTATGTTATTGTTATTGTTATTATTTTTGGTTGAACCAATAGTCATTCCATCGAAGCCGCTTCAAAGATCTAACAACCAGCGAAGGTTTGTTGACTATATCTGGTTCGAGGGGGCTGGTTCAGAATGAGAAAACCTCCCATTTACAAATACCTTTTATTTTCCAAAGTTCATAAAATAAATTATTGTTGTTTCTTAAAAAATTAGTGCATTTAGATGAAAATTTTTAGATGGTTTTTCCAGAAAATTATAAATTTGTTTATAAGATTAAAAGATTATTAAAGAATGTGTCTGAAAAGTTATTTATGAAAAAGAATATTAACTAAACAAAGCCAATAATAATGCTAGTCTTATAGACTCGTATTACAATAGATAACAATATTCTAGTCATGAAAGAAGATCTCCGTAATATACCTAATTGATTTTGGACTCTGGATGCTCCAAATTCTCATCTTCAATTAAACTCTAACCCATTGGACATTGAAGTCGGAAAACTTATTAATTATTTGATTACAAATTGTCAAACCTATTCACACACAGCATGGAGATTTGTTTTGCTTATTAAATTTTGGATGTGCTAAAAGCGAAAACAGCTTTGACCTGTTTCCAGCTACCTTACCACCAGTTGACAAGATCAACATGCATTTGCTACTATGTGCCACCTAACTGAGGCATGCATATTGCAAGGTTGGCATACCTTTCACCTAAGCGGTAATTTATTGGCTTATCAAATCAATCTTTAGTCCAACCATTTCGGGTCTCAACATGCAAATTCATGGTCATGGTGTAAGCCAGAGAAAGCTGTTCCGTGTTAGGGACCCAATCCTCTAGCTGGGATGTTGAATGATGATGATGATGATGGAGAAGAATCACGGACCATTGGATTGAACAATTTTTTCATCCGAGCAGTCACGTCAATGGAGAATATGATGCACGAAAGGGATATCCTCTCCCTGCCTTTAATTTGCATGTCACTCAATTCTCCTGTATATGGCCACAAATTACTTCTTCATGCTCAAGAGAACTGGCGGAATCTACAACGAGGGAGTGCATGCACCGTTTGAATCACTAATCAACTCGAAACATCATTGGCTGCCTATGTGGTTGCATGGCTGCCAGTTAAATGAAGCTTCATTGATTAAATTTAGGTCCCACTTTCTTGCTCTCTTTGTGACGATCAGACTGAACCATTTTAGCTCGTGGAATGGGCGTATAGAATTATTAATTGTTTAATAATAGTAATATTGGTTTAGCTTTGAACGGGCTAAAAGTATATGTCAAAAGCAAATGATAATACTTCAAAATGATTTCTACTCTAGACAACAACTGAATTTAGGAAATTTTACACAAACAAGAACACGGACCATATTCAGTCATTATAATTTTGTGTTCAAGAAAAGAGTTAAACACTAATCACAACATTTGTAAGAATGGTTTTTTTTTTTTTTTTTTCTGGTCTTTTACATTCATTATTCGACAGAAAGCGAAATAACTTACCAAACAGATGGACAACGCCGAAAGATGCGACCTTATTGCATTTGCGATTATTGCATATGGAAGCAGCACTATATACATAAAGCTTACCGACAAATTTTCTTTTAAAAGAAATTAATTTATCAACTTATCATGAAGGAGTCACGTTGAACATGCTTGTGTTTTTCCACTTAAATAATTGATCACATTTTGTAGTGTTGGAATCTGAAAGTAGTATTGTTCTTTCCTGTACTGGGGAAGAAATAGTATTTTAGCAATGAGCACACAAAGTATTATGTGCGTTTTATTAAATCAAATGAAACTATAGATTATTAGAATAATTTACGGCCGCTATATTTTCAACAATGATAATAAAAAAAAAAAAGGCTCATAAAATATTCAAAAGTTTCCAAAATTGCAAATCTAAATATGTTATTTGTTTTTTGGACATACGTATTAATCTTGAAAATATTCATTATCTACCCAACCTGTTAGAAGCACGTTTCAGCCAAAGTAAGATAGACTAATATTTTGCTTGAACATGCATTTCTCAAGGGGAAAATGAATTTTTGATAAGATAAACTCTTTTTTTTTGGGGGGGGAGAAAGTCATAGGGAACAAATTGATACAGTTGAAGGATTGGGGGAGAAAGTGACATTTGCAATGATTTTGAAGGAGGAATTATATTGAAGGTCCTGCATGCTAAACAAACGGACGAAATCCCTGGTGAAAATCCGCGGACCAAAGAAACCTTGGAGTTGAACTACTATTTTCATTCTGTTACCATGAAGACAAACGCGGAAGCAATTTTCAAGGATAAGGACAGCATTTTGACCTACCCATGTTTTCAATTTTACTTGGCTGGCTTAAAAATCTTTCAAACCTGTTTCCTTTTGTTTCATGGGTTTAGGCGTCGGTTTTCACAGCCGTCTCTGTCATCAGATGACGATCCACAATACTTCTCACGTTTAACTCTAGCTTTGACTTGTACCCAAAAAAACAAAAAACTATAACTTTGACGTACAAATCCATGACAAAGTGCCTAATTTCTCATTTTTCATAAGGCAACCGTTATCATACTTTTTAAACTCCCAAGATTGAGGTTAATCATAAAGTTTTCTCATCTTGTAATGTTTTCAATAATCATGTGATTTATGAAATTTAAGTTTGTTTCAAGCTAATAAATTACACACGAAACTCCTAAGACTTAAAATTACCCTTTTTCTAATTAAGAAAATTAACTTTTTCAACACACGTGCGTTTGCCTTCTACGTCTTAATTATTGACTCCTTCACGGTTTGAAAGATTGTTAAGAAAAATAAGTAATTAGGTGTCCACGTATAAAGAAAAAGGGAGATTTGTGAAATATACTAATCTAACAAATATAAGGTCTCCATAAAGGAAAAAAATTAATTCTTATATGTATGAAGGGAATATATTTACCATTAGAAAAATAATTCAGAAAATTATTATAAATATAACTCTTTCAAATATGGTCTACCTATTCAATTCATAAAAATACAAATAACAAATAATTTTCATTCCAGGTACGGGTCTTTTATTAAAAAAATTAATATAAGAGTGTAATAATATGAATCGTTTTCAATTTTTCGATACGAACACAATGGACATATGATCTATAGAGTGAGTTAGGTGTAACACTTATAAAGAATATTTTTAATTTAAGTGAGATTTAAACCTTGTAAAAAATAGAGCAGGAAGAATTAAGAGTTAAATCAAGAATTTCACACACGCACGCGCGAAACTCCTAAAACTATCCCTTTTCTAATTAACAAAATAAACTTTTTTCTACATACGTGTGTTTGTTCCACATCTTAAATATTGACTCCTTCACAGATTGAAAACATTTTTAGGGCAAAGAAGTAACGAGGTGTCCAAGTATAAAGAAAAGGTAGACTTGTGAAATATACTAATATAACAAATATAAGGTCTTCAAATAATTTAGAAGATAATTTAGAAATTGATATAAATATAATCTCTTTGAAATATGGTGTACCCATTCAAATCACAAAAATACAAGTAACAAATAATTTTTATTCTAGATACAAGTCTTTTATCTAAAATTTAATATAAGTAATGTAATAATATGAATCGTTTCAAATTTCGATATGAACACAATGCATGTATGATCTATGAGTAAGCTAGGTGTAACACTTAGAAAGAATATTTTTAATTTAAGCTGTAAAAAAAAATATAAAAAAATAGAACAGAAGAGTCAGGGGTTGAATCAAGAATTCCACCGACTAGTACTAAAAATTTCTAGACTAATATAGCTAAATCTGGGAGCTAACCAAATAATATTCGGACCCAACCCAATTAGGCCACAAAATGAATTTGGATTTAATGGCATATTTGTTTGTAATTGAGAAAATAATGAAAAAAGTGGGGGGTAAAATTGGGACTGAAACAGTTGAGCAAGAACGTGGAAAGAGAGGAAACTCTTGACATTGGCTTGCATGTAGGCGGATGTATTGTATAAAGCCGCTGATCTGATTAAAAACCATGTAACTCATTGCACAAAACTCAAGAGGAGGCCGACAAGTAGGAAAGAGAGAGAAAGAGAGAGAGAAGCAGAGGGAGGTGGTTGGAGCAGATGTGCATACATACATAAGCTCAACAAACAACAACTTCCCTGCACACTTTCTTCTCTTCTCTTCTCTTCTTTTCTCTTTTACCTCAATTCATTACTGCATTTCCTTTCTTCCCATTATTTCATCATGTTCTCCTTAAATGGAAGCAGTTTTCTGGTAATTCGTCCCAAATTTTTATCAAGCCCACTTCTTAATTTTGAGTTAAAAAATAAAAAAATTGGCTTACTTCACCAAGAAAAGATTTAAAAAACTGTTTAAAGGTGAACCCGTTTCTTTAATTTTTTATTCTAAGCATTTTCCAAATCAAAGATTCAGACTTTTGCATTGATGGGTATCCCCTGTTATCGGGGAGAAAAAAAAAAAGAAGCAAACTTTGCAAGATTCGATTGGGATTTATTTTGTTCAAGAAAAAGGAAAATATGAATCAATGAGCTGAAAGATGATTTGTTAATTGATTTTATTTCACAGAGCAATTCGATTTCTGGGGTGTCCAGGAGCTTGACACAGCCACAAAGAAGAGTTTCAGCTCCTATGGTGGTGGTGGCGGCGGCGGCTGTGAGCTCAAATGGCCGACCTGGCGATCGAAACGTGAGCGTTTTGGTGGAGAATAGTCTTAAGGAGATTAGGGATGCATCTCCATTGCCAGCGGTAGACAAGGAGTCCAAATCAAGCGTTAGCGGTGGAGTTGGTGACGTGTACGGTGAGGATACTGCCACCGAGGATCAGTCGATCACCCCTTGGACTGTCTCTGTTGCTAGGTGAGAGATCAATCACTTTTATCAGGTTTTAATGAGTTTTCGGGGATTCCTATAATTATTTTTTTTTGCTGTATTAATATTTCAAATTTGTTTGATTTAGTAACAAAAATATCACTACTGGTTAGCTGCTAATGAAGATGCAATTTTTTTTCCTATGTTTTATTTTTTTTTGCTTGTATCTACATCTGGAAAATAGAGAGGTTTTCAACCTTAGGCCTGCATGCGCTTTGATTTGCTCTTTTGAGTTGGCACTAGAATATTGAAGTCCTCTTAACTTAACTTTTCCTCTGTTTGTTTAAGATAAATCGCTCTGGGTTTATATATTCTAATTGTAATTAATCGAAGACAGTATGCAAACCTTTTTTTTTATAATTTCTGACTGGATCAAGAATTTTGAGTCCTAAGTTCAAAAGATCCCCCTCCCCCCTCCTCTCGCTCTCTGGTGCATTCCTGAGCTCTTTTCTTGTACTGGTCACTAAGCTCGTAATAACTAATATACAATCAAAGTTTTTCAAGCTTGCTCTTAAACATGGTTGTTTACGGAGGACAAAAATGGCTGTTTGTTTTTGGTGCTGCAGTGGATATCCATTGTTGCGTGATCCACACTACAACAAAGGGCTTGCATTTACTGAGAAAGAGAAGGACGCCCACTACTTGCGTGGTCTTCTTCCACCAGTGGTTGTCAGCCAGGAGCTTCAGGTTTTGTACCCTCCAAATTCAGAAATTCTTTAAAATGTATCATTCATTTCTCAGTTGTTTGTTGATTCTAAATGTTTTGTGTCACCCTACTAAACAGGTCAAAAAAATGATGGCAAACATCCGCCAGTATCAAGTACCCCTGCAGCGATACATGGCCATGATGGATCTTCAGGTTCTGGGACAACTCAGTTGTTACTTCTATCTGTATTTTTTACTGTTCTTCATAAACCAATTTAATATAGTCACTGTTATGAGATTTTCAGTTTTGATATTTGCAGATGGTTTGGTAGCATTGTAATAATGGTTTATGCAATGTAGAGAAGTCTGAGAATCTTGCATACATGGACTTACTATCCAATTAAATCATTTATGAATTGATATTGTCTCAATTGACAGTCTTATTCTTTATCTTTTCTTGTCCTTGTTTACATAGGAAAGGAATGAAAGGCTGTTCTACAAGCTTCTCATTGACCATGTTGAGGAGTTGCTCCCTGTTGTTTATACTCCTACTGTAGGTGAGGCTTGTCAGAAATATGGGAGCATCTTCCGACAACCACAGGGTCTCTTTATCAGTTTGAAAGAAAAGTATGTTTCAAGAAATTTGTTAACTTCTTTAGATTTCTACCTGGAGTGATTTCTCATACAGGTTAACATAACTGTTTTTGTATTTTGCAGAGGGAAAATTCTTGAGGTACTAAAGAATTGGCCCCAGAAGAAAATTCAAGTTATTGTTGTAACAGATGGCGAACGCATTTTGGGGCTTGGGGACCTTGGCTGCCAGGCATGTCCATATACAGACTTCTTCATTGTTTTTTTTTTTTAAGCTATTTTTATTATTTTATTATTTTTCCTTTTTCTTTTAGTTGTCCCCTTCCCCTACCCCTCCCCACCCCGGAAGAGGGTGTTTGGGGTTGCAAGGTAGAGTTCCATGTATAACTGATTTGTGCAATTTTGTTAGTTATTGGTCGCGTTTTTACAGCTGCAGACTTACTTCTAGTTCGAATTCAATCTTTGATTCTATTAATGTTTGCATGTAATCAGGGAATGGGCATACCTGTAGGGAAGCTCTCCTTATACACAGCTCTTGGAGGTATTCGTCCTTCAGCTGTAAGTATTTACAAGGCCAATATATTTATAGATGTGGTTCAGTCAGCTAGTTAAGAAACTTTACTATTACTGCTGTCTTTCAGTAGCAATCTGTGCAGTAAATCAAGGTTGTAAATCTCATTGACTACAACCTTGTCCTTGTTGCCGTTTCATTATTTTCTATGCCTGTTTGCGCGTGATAGTACAGGAGACGATTGCTTTTAGTTATTTCACTTTTCCATTAGAGATATAATCCTACTTTTTGGTATAGTTATATGTCTTACCCAGCAGATAGGATCTCCAACCTCCAATCGGGGTGATATCTGACGGGAACATACTGTAATGGCTGATTGATCATGGCAAACTTTATTTATTGCGCTACGTTTTTCTTACAAAGAAAGAATAATAATTTCTTAAGAATCTGTTTTTGGTGTAATGGTGTCACAACCTGCTTCACTTATTGCTGTTCACTATGTTTCAGTGTTTGCCGGTAACAATTGATGTGGGCACAAATAATGAGGAGTTGCTGAAGGATGAATTTTACATTGGGCTCAGGCAAAGACGAGCAACTGGGCAGGTTAAAAACTTGATCTAGCATTGCTAGATTTCAATATACATGATGCAGTTAGTCATACATCTTTTGCAACTATTAACCGAGATTGTTCCACATCACCCAGGAATATGCAGAATTGATAGACGAATTCATGTCTGCTGTCAAGCAGGAGTATGGGGAGAAAGTTCTCATTCAGGTTAGTTACATTATTGAAATCTCAATGTATGGAGCTGTGAATTTATTTTGCGCCTAGTTGTCACTGTCTGCCTGCATTTTGCAGTTTGAAGATTTTGCAAATCACAATGCTTTCGATCTTCTTGCGAAATATGGCTCCACCCACCTTGTTTTCAATGATGATATTCAGGTTCAAAATTTTTTTTTTTGTTGCCCTCTGTCAAACCATTGTTAGTTCCCTCCCTAGAATTGATACTACCATTTCCTACATTGTTTCAGGGAACAGCCTCTGTGGTCCTTTCCGGGCTTATTGCAGCACTAAAGTTAGTTGGGGGGACCTTAGCCGAGCATACCTTTCTATTTCTTGGAGCAGGGGAGGTAGGTGGTTCTTCATTCCTGTCTCAAGATTTTATCATTGCATTATATGTGAAGTTATAGCAAAACTAGGAAAGTCAAACAAAATTTAGAATGGAGTAATATAATCATAATATCATCAATTGAACAATTTAATCTTCTTAGTCTTGCATTGCTTTGAGACTGTATTTACTTTTTAAATCACATATCCGATCATCTTTATGCATATTTATGCTTTTTCTCTTACTATCCTCAAAGTTCTTATTTTCTGCTTTTGGTCTTGATGTTGTGTCCAATTCTATCTTCTTGTTAACGCAGGCTGGCACTGGTATTGCAGAGCTAATAGCTCTTGAGATGTCAAAGCAGGTGAAAGCTAAATTAATTTCTTTTGTTTCATATGCTGCATGTGTTAAGTTTTCCTTCCAGCTAGCTCCTTGATAGGTGGAAAGCCAGAATGAAAACCCAAAACGTCTTTTTGCAGACTGGAGCTCCTGTGGAAGAGGCTCGCAAGAAGATTTGGATGGTGGACTCCAAGGTATTAAAACCTTCAAACCCCAAGGGAAAGCAAAAGGAAATAATGAGAACTTGATTATAATATTAAAGTTTCCATCTCTGTAGGGTTTAATTACGCGTTCTCGCATGGAAACACTTCAACATTTTAAGAGGCCCTGGGCTCATGAGCATGAACCTGTTAGAAACCTGGTGGATGCTGTCAAGGTAAGAGAAGCTTTTGTGTAGTGGGTGTCTTTATGCTTGTGTTTATTTGTGTCCTCATATCTTCTGCATCTTCACTTTCCTCTTTTGCCAGGCAATCAAGCCAACAGTGTTGATTGGATCATCAGGAGCTGGAAGAACGTTTACCAAAGAAGTTGTTCAAGCTATGGCATCCTTCAACGAGGTATTGCATTTTCCATTCTTTGTTGGCTTTTACTGAGTCAATGTGTGTAAATAGTTTACATACATGAAAACAAGCACATTTTTTCATGACTGCAATGCAGAAACCTGTTATACTTGCACTCTCCAACCCGACATCACAGTCTGAGTGTACTGCAGAAGAAGCTTATATGTGGAGTGAGGTGATATCGCTCATCTCTGTCTTAAGTACTTTTCCAGCAAACTGATTGAATTTTTGGTGAATCTTCATTTCCACATGTATATGACACTATTATCTCTCGATTTATTTGTTCCATGTCTGCTTCAGGGACGTGCCATCTTCGCTAGTGGTAGCCCATTTGATTCAGTTGAATACAAGGGGAAGGTCTATTTGTCTGGCCAGGTGTTGATTTTTGAAATACTTTCCCTGACTATCCTCTTATGGCTAGCAATGCAACTTTTTGGATTAACTATGCACTATATCTCTCTTTTAGGCAAATAACGCATACGTTTTCCCTGGACTTGGTCTGGGTTTGATAATTTCTGGTGCCATCCGTGTGCATGATGATATGCTTCTGGCAGCCTGTAAGTTCTTTAAAATGTGATTCTGAGTGTTAATCTTATATAAATTTGTAAGCTACATACCGATCATGTCATCTAATAAGTGTAGAGATGTTAACTCTCTCTCTCTCTCTGTTTCCCTCTGTTGGAGTTCCCCCAAAAAGTAGGAAGAAGAAAAAAAAAAAAAAAAAAAACTAGTAAGACAAGATTTGATAGCAGATAGTACTAAATTTGTTGCAAAGAGAATGCAGCAGTTTTTTGGTGCTTGTTTTATAACACATTTAAAAACAGCTGTAAAATACTTTATGTGCTTAGCTAAATGGTATTGGCCTCTACTGCTTGATGTAGGATTGTGATAGGAAACAACTCACTGTGACATGCACAAGTTACAACAAGGAGTGATCTATGACAAACCATTTTTCATGTGCAGATGTTCTCTTGTCATGGTTTCATGCAGCATTTATGGATTTCTATTTGCCCTTTATAGTTTGTATGTCACTGCGGTTTTCCTTGTTGAATGTGATTTGCTTAATGAACTTTTGCAAGTTTCATAAACACATCAAACTACCATAGGCTTAATATTCGGAGAGTTTTAAATACAGACGAATATGCCAAACCACTTGGCTGTGTTTCCATTGGTTTTCCAACAACGTATTTAACAACTTGCTTATGGTAAATGACATATCTTCGTCTGTCTTTTATTGGATTTCTGACATTTCTGCTTCCTTGAAACAGCGGAAGCTCTGGCTGCACAGGTAACTCCAGAAAATCTTGAAAAGGGACTAATTTACCCCCCGTTCTCTAATATCAGAAAGATTTCTGCCAAAATTGCAGCTGATGTAGCTGCCAAAGCATATGAGCTCGGTAAGATTTTCAATCATAGATAACAATTTAGGATCTCCACTGTTTCTGCATCTGTGGGTTAACTTTTAATTGATTTACAGGTTTGGCTACTCGTCTACCTGAACCAGAAAATCTAGTTGCATATGCTGAGAGCTGTATGTATAGTCCCACATATCGAAGCTATCGCTGAACTAGTAAAATATTCTGTGAATGGTGATTGATTAGATCACTTAAATTTTGATGTCAATCTTCACCTTGCATTTTCGCATTTTTATGCTTTCTTTTTGTTTCGTTTGTAATTGTTTATTATTTACTTCTTACCGCAAGTCATCTACGGGCAGGTAGAAGCAAGTAGGGTTTGTAGAAGGGAAGGCTTGTCTTGCGCAATGTAGTGTATTAGTGATGATCAAAATACAAATGTAGCTTGCAAAATATTGTACACTGGTGAAATCTTTTCAAAGCATTGATCTCAAGTGCTGGGTCAGATCATGTCCAAGATTTGAGCTGTGAAGGCTGCGAATTCTTTTATCTTATTTTTCAGCCTGTCTTAATTATGAAGGGCGTTACTTTTAGCTGCTGCATAACAAAGTCAACACCTTCAAATTCCTCAAGTGTAAAAAGTGTAGATTAGGAACCGTATGAGAGCCATGGAAAGCCTACGGCTAAATACTCCAGTTTTAGAAGGGGCAACAGGGTGATTACTTAGAACTACTAAAAACTAAAAGAAGTAAAAGGCCAAGAAGGACCTTTAGCATTTGATAAAACCACCAAGCGGTTGACGGCAAGATTTTGCAATCCAGCTGTTTCCATCTGTGGCGCAAACTATAGGAACTCAAAAACAATATGTTAGGCGATTTTGGTCAAGAGATTTTTAAGTCTATCAGTGACCCAATCCTTAATAAGCAGTTCTCTGAAGGAATAGTTTTGGAATAGGGATGGAATATGGGTGGTAAAGTAACGCTTCTCACAATCATTTATTTTAAATAAGGCAACATCACTGATACGCGATCGTGTAGCAAGGTTCCCAGGAAAACCATCTTTTGAACCTGTCATTGAATATAAAACCCTTGCTAACTGAAAAGGTTTCCCCAACATCAGCACGGAAACTGAAAGACATTATTTCAGGCAATTTGCCAAATTCTCCACATATTCAACATTCTAAGTACTTACAAAGAGAAAGAATTAGAATTTTGACTAAATTAACCTGTAGCCTAATCAGCAAGCCCCTAAACTATATTGTATTGAAAAGATTAAGAAACAAAAATTAATACTACAATAGTTATACAGAAGAGACATTGACTTATATAACGCTTGCTTGCTTCCTTCCAACTACTTGATTTAGGCTCTTATGAGATGGAGCCAAATTAGCTCCATTCCAACTCAAACTGCTTGGGATGAACTACTTTCAGCCTTAGTTATGTTTGAACCCTTGACTGGAGTGCTTGCATGAAATGCTGATTGCCTCGATGGCTCTCCTGTTAACTTGAGAGAAACTCTGGAAGATTCTACAAGGCCAGAGCTACTATCACCTAAGCTAAGCTGAGACAGACCTACAAGTTCATTAACATTGACAGGTTCCTTTGGAAGAACTGGAATCGGCTTTAGGATTTGATGATGAGATGCCTCTGCTCCTTTGTCTTTCTCTTGAGGGGCTATATTGGATGACCATAATGGGAAGGAAATTGGTATAAAAGCTGGAAAGAAAGATGGATAGAATGAAGGCATTTCAGGCAGAGATGTAACATTTTCTTTGGTTTCTTCAACTACTTCACTGGGGATAGCTTCCATTGGTTCAAACTCTGGTTTGAGGGAAAGATCTAAAGAAGGCAATGACTTTTCATTATCATCTTCTACTTCTTGCGGATGAGGAATTGCAAGTTGTTCCTTGCTGCTATCTACTACTTGAGGAGGAAGCATAAATTGTTCTTCTGGCAGGGCTAGATCTGCAGCCTGATAAATAACACAATCCATGATAAAAAAAAACTGCATTGCTATTTTACACAACATATCATTGTGGTTATAAATTAAGTCTTTTATTTCCAAAAGGGATGATCTTTATTGCTTAATCTGTCAGTGGGTTACTTAATCTGTCAGTGGGTGGCCTGGGATGGAAAAGGGAGAGGCACTGTTCACAGAAAGTGTTTACCTCAGGGTCATAATTTTAAGTGCATCACCAAGGAAACTCAGAGAATTTCATGGAATAAGCAGGAGTAAGCCCTATAAAAAGCATTATTTTCCTAATGGTTATCCCTGAGAAATAATATGGTTGGATATCCATCATCCATGATTAGAGATGAACTAGACAAAGCTGAACTGTCACTTTTTGCACATAAGAGGTACGCTGTCTGCATTTTTATGACCAGCAAGCCACATAGAACTTTCCTCCAAATACATATTATCCACACATGACAATCATAGATATCTTAGCATAGTTTAAACCTACCATCTCTGGAACCATGTCAAAGAGACTGGATCTTCTCTTTCTTCGAGTGGCATTAGTCTGCCTTATAAAATACTTCTGTGCATGGCTTGCCACCTGTGTTGGAGTCCTTGATGTCACAAAATTTCGGGATATACCACGCCAATCACCTTTCCCCAACTTCTGCAAACCAAGAAGGAAAAGACGATGCTCTTCTTCAGTCCAGGGAATACCTGCCAAAAGAAAATCACTATTATAGCCTCCAATCAGTGTATAAATAATTTCTTCTTCTGTGTACCATCATTCGCCATTCCCTAAATATGAAGCAGGAACCTTCATGCAAAGAATGAACCACTACTCACTCTTTCCTCTTCTTTAAGTTACGTCTGCCATATCATGAGGCTTACCGAAAAGGCAGAGGCTTTACAAATAATCACAACGATCAATGCAAACTTCAAAATTTACTAACTAAAATAAGTATACCATTCATATGTTTATCCCCTCCCAAGGCTTGCAATAACTGGATGTACAAAATTTTACACTAAAGTAGCTTTCTTTAGTAATACAGCAAATTACAACTATTACCAATGAGAAAAGGTAATTGTTATTTGCAACTTTACACTAATGTTAGATACACACACACACACACACATAAAATAAAACCAAATCATGTCAATCCCATGAAGGAATGACGATAAGGCCAAAAAGTAACCATCCAAAAAAGATTTTATTCTATTTTTCTAAATAATAAAGGCCACCAGAACCACATCACATCCATGCCATTTCCTCCAACAAAAACCGATGGTATATTGGCGGTAATGAGCTGAAGCTTAACTGAAGACAGGAGAAAAACAGACAAGGAAATCAGCAAACCAAATTATAAGCCTGTAATCAATCAAGCATCTCCAACTTGAACAAATAATTAACAACAAATAGAAATAAATAGGAAAATGAATCCCTAAATGATAAAAAGATTTCACCTTTCTTCCTTTCAGCTCTCCGATTGGCAGAGCAAGAGGCATGATTGGGGTCATCCGAGAGGTACCCATCGGGCAAATGAACGGGGTCACGAAACGGGTCGGAGGAAGGTGAGCTGGGGTTGGGTGAAGCAGCGGCTGATGAGGAGGAATGGTAGTGCGATAAATTCCCCATGCTGGCACTCTTCTTCATGATCGACCCATCTGTTAATCTCACTCCAAACAGCTTCACACCACCCCCACTTCCGCCACCGCTACTGACGCTGCCCCTCGTCGGACACGTCCGGGAGTTATGACCGTTGTTGCTACAATGAGAACAGCGCCGAGTCATCCTGCCCCCCGTGACTCGGCCTTCTCAACTCAATAGATAGATATACGGTTGTATATGTATAGGTAGAGAGAGAAAAAGAGACGAGTTTTGCGGAAGCGAATGAAGAGGATTTCGTGTAATTGTGGGGTTGCACCTGTTTAGTTTTATTTGAGGAATTTAGGAAGAAAGATTTAGCTAAAAATAATAATAGTAATAAGTTAAATCCAAGATTAGTCTTTAGGATTCTGGTGGTGATTAATGTTAAATTACCAGATAAGGTGTCAGGTCAGGGAGATAATTACTGAATTAGTTACAACGCGGTTCAATTTAACGTTAGTTTGGGAAATGGAACGAATCGAAATCACGATTTTAGTCATGAAACTGGATAACGTGCTGCCTACGTGGCGTATATATGGAGTTTGGAAGTCGTTTTAGTCTTCCTTCCTTGTATTTCTTCGGCTTTGGTCCTTGCGGTGTTCGTCGGCGGGCTTTGTTTGTCTTTCCTAGTCTCATTCAATGCGGCTCGCGGTTTGCTTTTGGCTAGATTAAGGTTTCAGGGGCAGAATAATTAATAACGTTATTAGATGCATCTCCATCCAAGCTTTTTGCAGCTTTTTCCGGTAATAAAGGAAATGGTCCTAATCTGATCTTTGATTATCCATACGGTGCACAATTATCTGCTAATCTAGTTTTAGATGGATAGACATATTGGTTGTTAAAAAATATTTTCATACCTTATCTTGTCTTTTGATTTTTTGCTTAAATGTTTAACCTTTCTAGAAAGGCCAATCGAGGGGTCCATTTCTTTACACAAGAAAGGCAATTATATTGGAAAAATTAAAAAATTGGTAGATGAATGATAGCAGGAGATAAAATGCGACCCTTCAATTATTTGGATGTCTTCCATCTTGAATCTTTATAGACTACTATACATAGAAATAAATTTATCATACATGTAAATAAATTTACAAGGTGATGTTTTGCTGTTGGATTTGCACGCATCATTTGACTCGTATAGAAGCATTCTGTCTATAATGATAATGAAAACGTTGTTAATTCTTAATAACATTATTAGAATCGTAGCATTAGGGTGTTTTTATGTACTATAAATAATTCTTAATTTTTATACAGACAGAATACTAAGCTGAATTCTGCGTCTCTTCTTTCAGTTCAAGTTGCTGGGATTACTCCCAGGATTTTGGATGTAGCTTGCTCTGTTAATTTAAGAAATTAATAAGGTGGACTTTAGGTATGTTGTTGTAAAAATATTGCATAGAAATTGTAAGTTTATAGGGTCCAAATTCTTTGTCAATCCGGTCGTTTATCTGTTTTGGATTGGGCTAGAAAAGGCTTTCTGAGAAGGGAACATAAAGAAATAGCATTCTAACATAATCGTCTGGCCTACCAAAACAGCCCATCAAGATTTGGTTCATCAGCCTGTCCAGCTCTCTAGACTCTAACTGCACGTTTGTTACACTAAAATGGCCTATAATGAAAAAGCCTTTCTATCCAGAATGTTTTTCCTCTCAAAATGGACCGAAAAATTTTTTTCAGTCTATTATTTGGTAACCCAAGTCAGGATGGAATATCTATTTCTTGTCCAATGTTTGGTATAATTATATTTAAGTGTCAGAATGGAATAAAATATATATTAATTTAACTTAATTGCCCTTAATTATTTGCATTAGAATATATCATATTTTTATTTTGTTTGTTTGAAATTGTATGCCTACAAAAGAATTTAATATTTTTAATGTTGAAAATTTTTAATATTCTTACTAAAATTAAATTGATTATACACTTTAATTAATTTAAAAAATTTTATAATTATTAGCATTACAATTAAAAATGTGAAAAAAACTAATAATGAAACTACATTCACAATTTAATTTAATTTATAAAAATTTTAGTTTTTACATATTTGCATAAAATTCAAAAATAGTATTTTAAACATTTTTATAGCAAAAAGAAAAAAAAATTCCAAGCACATATTAAACTAATTGTGATTTAAAAATCATAAAAAATTATTAATTGAAGTTATTAAAAACTTAATATTTTTTAAAATTTTAAAAATAAAAAGTAGTAAATGTATCCTAGGTTAAAAAAAAATTAGCAAAAAAAAATGTGGGAGATAAAATTGACTCCTATATTTAAGGTCTTTTTAAGACGAAGTTGGAAAAGCCTTTCTCTAGTTTTTGTTGAGGATTGGGATTTTAAGAAAAAGCTGGAATGGCATTGTTGAGGAATGAGATTCCAGAAAAAAACTAGAATGTCATTCCAAGTAGGGAAAAGTCTTTCCAACTTAAAATGCCCATACAAAATATGATAATGGAATGAACAAGTCGAAAAGGCCTTTCCATTTTACCCTATTCCCGCGTACCAAACGTGGGGGTAGTTTCCTTAAACTTGCTTCGTGATCTTGTTCGCATAAAAGTAATTATAAAACGCATGAATAAAAGACAACATAAAAATATTATTGTGGGTTTTTTTAATAATTGATAGGACAGCATTAGAAGTTGAATAGTGGTGAAATTTTTCCTAATACAATATGCTTAGTTTGGGAGTTGAGATGGAAAAGAAAAGAAGAGAAAAGAAGATAAGAGAAAAGAATAGAAGGGAAGAAAACTTTCTTCTCCTTTTCTTCCATTTCCTCTCAATTTTGGGAGGAAAATTTTTGGAAGAAGGAAGAAGGAGATTTTCCTTCTATTTCTCTTCTTTTCTTTCCCCATTTTTGCTCCCAAACAAAGGAAAGTGGTTAAAATTCTTTCTTTTCTTTTCCCTCTATACTCCCAAACAAAAGACTTGTTTAAAATTCATTTCTTTTCCTTTCTTTTCTCTCAATTTCTTTCCTCCCAAACTAGGCATAATAAATTGGGTAAATCCAGCCATTAATTGATACAAGTCGTGTGAGTACTGTTACCTGCTATCAGGAATGGTTTCTACTTTATATTGCTATGGGTAGTTGTTATTGTCTCCATAATTTGTCCTTCTGCAAAGGCAGATGTTTACATATTGTTCTCATTCCTAAGAGTGTTTTGGTAACTCAAAATTAGCAGTTTTGTCTATTCTTTTCACTTTTCAGTTACCACAACATTTCATGTTTCTCAGAATTTAATACATTATATTGAAGGTATGAAAATATTAGCAAATGAAATTTTAAAATATATATATGTATATATATTTATATAACTGTATTTTCTATCTTTTATGGTAGAGTTCAAATGTTTCCAATTATAAATAATTTCAGAATCCCAAAAATAATTATCTTAACCAAAAATTATTTTACCAACAAAAAACACCAACTAGACCATAGCTCACACTCTCCTCTCTAACCGCCAAAAAAAAAAAAAAAATCATGATTCCCTTTTATAGTAAAGCATCCAAAATCATGATTGAGTCATCATTAACTACCGAATAACTTTTCCTGCCTTGAATAAAATTCAACACAACGCGGGTTCAGCAACGAAAGAAGAAATCGTGTTCTCCGAGCAGTACGAGTACTTCTAAAATTACCATCTTTTAACAGAAGAACTCGTTCGAGGCGGCGCGAGCAAACTTTGGTTAAAATCCGCTCTGTTTTTCCTCCCCCCAATCCTCAATCCCCGCAGCCACTGCACCGCCCTTTCCGACTATCTTCTCCGGTCACACAGCTCTGCTCCATAAATTTTTCATATGTTTCTCCGATTTATTTTCTCTACCTCTTTTAGAGTTTTTCTTTGAGGATTTAAGTTTAAATAAATTCCCAAATTAAAAATTCCCAGTCGCTTTTTTTTTTTTTTTTTGTCGCTCAGGGTTTCGAATTTAGCCAGTTCAATTTTTGAATTTGGTGATCGACCCAGTCTTTTTTTATTGTAGGAACTGAGAATTATTTTCCACCTCAATAACGATCAGCTATAAATTTGTGTGTATTTTGTGTCTAGGGATTTAGTGTTCGTACACACACTTATAGGTGGACTTGAATGCAATGCATGTATCTAAAGATGCGAGAATTGTAAATTTTGAAAGTTTTGTGCTTTATGTAGCCTCGCGTTTCAGTGTGTATTAGGAGTATTTTGTTGTACTATTGGAAGCGGAAAAGTGTTGATGGCGTCGTACAGGCCATTTCCTCCACCATCTCAGTCGACTTTTGCTCCTCGGCCACCACCGCCGACGGCGCCAACAAATCAGAACCCGCTGCAACGTCCTGCGTTGCCACAGCAGCAGCAAGCTCAAGGGAATCAGTATTCTCAGAATTGGGGTTATCCCCAAGTGCCTTCGAATTCGAATTATCAGCATTCGGGTTTTGGATCTTCGTCTCAAATTCCTCCGCAGCCACAGCAGCAGTATCAGTATCCGCCTCCTCCGCCTCCGCCGCCGCCGCCACCTGATAATTCCTATCCACCTCCTCCTCATCTCTCCATGGCCACTCAGCCTGGCCCTGGCTCTGCCCCACCTGCTTCAGTGTACCATCCGTCTGGTCAGTTTTCTCAATTTAGTCAGCAAGAGCCTTTGCAACCATTGCAGCCACCGCCACCTCCACCTCCACCACCCCCTTCCTCTCCCCCTAGTTCTGTAGCTCCACCACCTCCGCCGCCGTCACTATCGCCTCCACCACCGCCTTCATCGCTCCCTCCTTACGGTCAGAGTAAGGAAAATAGGAATGCAGAGGAGAGAAGAACATCTAGGGATGTTAGAAACTCGGGGTGGCGTGATTCGGGGCAGGCTAAACAACATAATGCCCCTTTCCCTCCAGTGCCAGTTAAAAAGTCAAATGGGCCTCCAGGGAGGGTTGAGACAGAGGAGGAGAGGAGGTTGAGGAAGAAGAGAGAATATGAGAAGCAACGACAAGAAGAAAAACATAGGCAGCATATAAAAGAATCACAGAATAGAGTGCTGCAGAAGACCCAAATGTTGTCTTCTGGAACAAAAGGGCTTGGGTCAATTACTGGTTCTTATACGGGGGACAGGAGGACTGCTCCTTTGTTAAGTGGTGAGAGGATTGAAAACCGGTTGAAGAAGCCAACAACATTTCTTTGCAAGTTAAAGTGAGTACGTTGAAACATCAATTTGGATTCCTGTAATTGCTTAAAGATTTGTCCTTTGCCTTCTAAGGAAACATATTCAATTAACTTTGATTTTGGACACTTGGAGTAGTGTTACTTAATGTCTTTGCTTTATTTTTTTATTTTTTTTTTCTCCTCAAGATTTGCATGGTTGGTCATTATGTTGTCAACCCAATAATATGATGATGTTTCTGCTATGCCATTACTGTGGTATTTTGTAAGAGTACTCTCTTGTTATATGCACGGTCTTGTAGATAATGCTCTTTGGATGCTGATCATAAAGCGTTTTGTGTCGTATGGCTTTAAAAAATGTGTGCTTAAACATAGTGTGGTGCATGTACATGGTGGAATTGGGCTTTAATGATGTATGAGTGGGTCATATTGCACAAATATATAGCTGCTAAAAGATTGCTCAAAAAGTTTTTCCTTTTCTCTTTGTTTAATATGCTAATTTGGTTGTGATTAGCTGATGATTTTAAAGAAGCAAATCCAACATAAGGAAGATAAGTAAAAATCAATATCTGGTGTGAATTCTCCTATTTTGAACGTAGTTATAAGGTTCTAGGTTGTGGAGTTAATCATCAGAAAAGGTGGATGTTTTTGTAGCATCAATATTATACTTTTTTCTGAAGCTAATATAATTGACATCCTTCTTCTAACACATTATCACATTGGTTTGTCAATGTGCAATTTTGGTACATTACCTGAACAAATACCAAGGACAGTGTATAGCAGTCTATGATAGTAAAAAATTCCAGCAAGCAGATAACTTATGGCGAATTCTTTCTTGCGAGGTGAGTTCTACTCATACAAAATGGCTATTGCTTTCACTTTTTAACTCAAATATATTTCTGCCAACTTCGCAGTCAAGGGCTGAGCTATTGGGTCAATCTCATCACTTCAAGAAAATTATTTCCATTTTGACCTTTTCTTTGAAAGACCAAATGAAAGAAACTTTTAGTATATGTCTAGTTGTGTAAAACACCAGTGCATATGCCAAAGGGGAATTCTCAATTTGTGAAGGAAATTTCAGTTCCTTACAAGAAAATGTTGTCCTGCATTAATGGTGATAAAAGAAAAAGCATTCTACAATGCTTTCTGCTAGTGATGATGCTACACATCGCTCCATTCAATTGATGTTTTACTTCTGGCATTTTTTTCTGAATGTATTCTGCCTGCATTGAATGTGTTCCTTTTGCTTTTCATCATTTTAATTGTGAGTGGATTAGTATGCCATTCTAATATTGATCTGGTTTGCTTTTGTAATCTTTGCAGATTTCGCAATGAATTACCTGATCAGACAGCACAGCCAAAACTCATGTCTTTAAGGAGAGATAAAGATCGGTAAGTAATCGTGTATTGTCCTTTTCTCCCCGCCAATTACTTATTTCATTTTTTCCAATTATATAATAGTGGCAATATTAGCATAGTCATTTTGTGCTAACTAAGTACTTGTCGCTAAAGTATATCTTAATTGCCTTTTGTTTGATTTTGATACTCTTTTTTTTTTTTTTTTTTTTTTTTTGAAGTTTTGATTTTGATACTTAGTTGCCTTAATTGCCTTTCATTTGATGTTGATATTCAAAGTTTTAGTTGCTTTTATGTTCTTTTGGTTTCTTTGTAAATCTAACAATTAGAACTGCAGGTTTACAAAATATGCTATCACTTCTTTGGAGAAAATGCACAAACCTCAACTATACGTTGAACCGGATTTAGGAATACCACTAGATTTGCTTGATCTCAGCGTCTATAAGTATGTGTTCTTTACAATTCCTTCTTCCTAAAATTAATTACAGATCTTTACAGAATCAAAATGGTGATCTTTCAATAATTTCTTTTCTCCACTAGTCCTCCCAAAGGCCGAAATCTACACCTAGATCCAGAGGATGAGGAACTATTACACGATGATGATCCTTTGACCCCAATTAAGAAAGATGGAATAAAAAGGAAAGAAAGGCCTACTGATAAAGGTGTTTCTTGGCTGGTTAAAACTCAATATATTTCTCCTCTTAGCATGGAATCATCGAAACAGGTAATATTTAATATGATTTGGTCTGAAGATATTTGGTTTAGTGTGAAGTGCAACAATATAAACTACAACTTGGATTCTCTTTGTAGTCTCTCACTGAAAAGCAAGCAAAAGAATTGCGAGAAGGCCGTAATCTTTTGGAGAATCTTAATAGCAGGTTAGCTGTGAGCTTAAATACTACCGTTTTCCATGTCAAGGAGGTGCATATAGATGCATGCTCATTGTTGGAGCTTTTTATTCTGATCTTTTGTAAATTTTCAGGGAAAGACAAATCCAGGAAATTCAGGCTTCATTTGAGGCGTGTAATGCCAGGCCTGTCCATGCAACCAATTCTAAACTACAAGCTGTGGATGTTTTCCCGCTTTTTCCTGATTTTGATCGGTAAATCTTTTCATCTTTCATCTTCATGGCATAGTTTTTAAGCCATTAGTAGAATATGCATTTGTGCATTAGCACATATACATGTGGATATATATAGGTAGAGGGAAGTGTCTGTATATTAGGAAAAAATGAACGAAGAAAATTTCTCTCGTCAGATACTATCTTATTTGCTATGACTGATTGGAGGATCATTCTACTAACAATGTCTTTGATGGATAGATTGTTATATCTCATTGACTGTTTCTTCAATTGAATTAGTTTTGGTTTGAGCAAAAGTTTATGTAGTAGTGATGCTTCTGCAGGTATGATGATCAATTTGTCATTACAAATTTTGACAGTGCCCCTACTGCTGACTCAGAAATCTACAGCAAGTTAGATAAACATGTCCGTGATTCACATGAATCTCAGGTAAAATCTGTTATTTCACACTTGTATCACTCAAATATTCACCAAAGTGTGGTAACACATATAAGTTAGACTCTGGGCAACTGGTTCACTGTCCCAACATTGGTCACTTTAATTTTGCTCTTGGATGATTAGTATGCTCTAAGGTACAATCTCCTCAAGAGTTGGGAGAGTTAGAAGGGAAGGAGTTCTGTCTGTTATTGACTTTCTATTTGAGATTTACATAACCAGAGGCTTTTTTTATCCTGTGGAGCAGAGCGATGCAAGGGGCTTTTCTCCTTCCCTGGCCCCATATTTCTAGTAAAATATTACTTGTATTTTCTGCATACTTTCTGATGCAAATACAGCATTAATATAATGTTACTGCCACATTGTGCCCTTATAAAATTTATAAACCAACATCATGTTTGGTATATACATTATGTATTTGATGTGAAATTTTATCAGTTTTATGTTGGATTTGTGAACTTTAACTTTCACTGACCATAATCTCTCCAGGATAATGTTAGGATTTCCTCATTCTTAATTATTAAACATGTTATTTCTTCTGCTACCCTGAAAAAGTTATATAACACGTATTGAAGATTACAATTCCTGATAAATTGCTGGCCCACCCGATATTAAATGTGTACCGTTTGAAGAATAGCTTTTAGAGTTGAGGGAGAAAGAGCTTGTGTGTTTTTGCTTTTAAATACTTTGCATCTGTTTTCGTGCTTACAGGCAATCATGAAAAGTTTTGTAGCTACAAGCTCCGATATGGCCAAGTCTGATAAATTTTTGGCCTACATGGTCCCTTCACCTAATGAGGTAGCTGATATCATGTTTATGCATAAAGCACCATATCATTTAAGAGGACTGATTTTCTCTTGATCCTTAGAGTCATGAATTTTTATGTTCTAATAATTACAGCTATCAAAAGATATCTATGACGAAAATGAAGATGTTTCATACTCCTGGATTCGCGAGTATCATTGGGATGTATGTATATTTCCTTAAGTTATAGTTTAATTAATTTTACTGCAACCACTAACTGAGCCATGTCTTTCCATCTGTGGACAGGTTCAAGGTTATGATGCAGATGATCCCACAACATATCTTGTGACATTTGGAGAATCCAAGGCCCATTATATTGTAGGTTACTTGCGCCATTTAGTTCTATTTCATTTATTGGTAGTCAAAGCTTTGGATTCTCTTTGAAGAATGGAAACTCTCTTTATGATTATTAGTTCTTACACAAAAGTACACTTTGATGTAGCCTCTACCGACAAAGCTAATTTTGAGAAAAAAGAGAGCTAGAGAAGGAAAATCAACTGAAGAAGTTGAACATTTTCCTGTACCTTCAAGATTGACTGTAAGGAGGAGATCAACTGTAGCTGCCATAGAGTTGAAGGAAGTATGCCAATTACCATTATGTTTCTTCTTTGTTTTGCAAAAATATAAAGAACATCAGGCCCATCTCTGAGTTATTGGGTGCTTGCAGGGTTACTCAGCTCCAAAAGAAAGTGGTTTTAATCCGAAGAGAACAAGATTAGACTTGGACGATGGCCTTGGTCAATCGCATACAGGTATGCATGATATGGAGCCAGATCAATCCAGTGGAGCCGAATATGATATTTCTGATTGATTGTGTTCGTATAGATTTATTCAACTGATAGGATACAAAGAGTGTAAGCTATAGTTAGTAACAAGAAAAATATAATTGGGTATAGAATTTTACCTTGTAATTTTGATTCTTGGAAATTTTCCTACCCTCTAAATTTTCGAGTTCTTTTGTCCAGCGTTCTTTTCTAATGCTTACTGCTTTTATTACTTCCATTCTGGTTAAGGGTAGAATCCTTTGAGGAGACCTGTTCTTCGAGGTGTGTAACTGTTTTGTGGTGATTGTCACGGCTATTGTTGGCATTAATTTTTGGCTAACTTCAGCTACCTGTTCCCCAAACGGGATGGAAGCGTAAATAGTAGAGAGAATTGTCACGGCGAATGTATACACTTGGCAAATCATTAGAAGACGTGAACAAAAAATGTGTAATCATAAACCTTAAACAATACGAAACCGGTTGTCTTGTAATAAAGAGAGAACAAAGCGCTAGGACAGACATATAGCGTACTTGAAAGCGAAATCAAAAATCAACTTGCAACATTGACTATTGGTTGAAGTCAGTTTTATTCTTCTTACCAGAGATCACACAATCTAAAGCCTATAATTTCTTTTTGATGTTTCAGTGGGTCAGCTAAGATTTTTCATTACTCGTATCATCCTCTAGTGAAACATCCAATACCGGAATTCATTACTTCTTCTTAATTCACTCATTTTATGCATCCAGTCCTTGGCTCACAAAAGAACCAGAATCCATGCTTCATGCCATTGATAAAATTTTGTTTACACAATGGCGATAAACATGTATTGTAAAATTCGAGAGAACCAATAGCTCTCCTTTCTGAACTTTCATGACCATCCCAACAGAAAAACATGAACATATGTCGTCCTGACATTAAAAGTTTGATAATCCTCACAAAATTTCGTACACCTTACAGGCTGCCTGCGCACAAATTCGTAACGTTTACACTTTACAGGCATGGAATATATGTCTCACCATTGCAACATATTGGACTACCATTTCTTATTTCAAGAGACCTCATCTAGTCTGTCCAGGAATCCTTTCTGACCACTCTGTTGCAGAATAGAGACATTGAAATGAACCCCATCAATAGATGCTGCTTCAAACTTCGTCCACAGTTCTTTCTTCAAAGTATTCTCACCAGGGCGCTTTCCAAATCGAATAGTGCTTTCAGGTTCCATCAACATCGGAGTACTTTCAACTATTCTGAAGCTGCTACCAAGTTCTGTTGGAAAAATTCCAAATAAGGAATTATCAGTTTTGACAATCCATTTAATCATCTGAATTAAAAAACAAGGAAAGGAACCAACCTTGCTTGCAAGTCTTACTGGACAAAGAATGACCACCTTGAAGATCATTTTGCTTCATTGAAAACAGGTTTGCTCCACGGTCAAGGGTGGAACCAACTTCCGGCAGAGGGTAACAACTAGGGGCATTTGTCAACGAGTCGTCACCAGGTGGCTCCATCAAGACACAAGTTTTAGGAGGTGACATCAGCCGATATGGTGATTCTTCAACCACCTTCCTTCTGTTGCCATAGTTGTTACCAAGCTTTATTCCTCGAAGTTCTGGATACTTTAAAGACATTTTCTCTGAACTTTGACAAGTGGAAGATTCAGAATCTTTAGATCCCTCAGAACTCTGAACTCCAAAGGGAAAAGGTGTGGATCGATAGACCCCAAGACTGACCTTTTGCCGAAACTCAGAAACAGGTTCAAGTAACACACAGGACTTAGGAGGGGATATTTTCAAGTAAGGGGTTCTCAACAAGTTTTCAGGAGAAACACAATTGCTCTTGAGAATTCTATCAGGACCTTTACAAGGAGTTGCCTTTACAATAATACCCTCAAGCAAATCATCATTTGTCTCCCCATCGACATCAAACATAACTGGTAGTTCGACCATTGTGCTTGATGTAGTCTTTTCCAACACAGACCTGGATTGTGCGTGATCCGTCACTGAAAATGCTCTTGGTCGTGGCAAAGGGGTGAGTAAAAATAATTGTCTACCACCCTCAGTAGTGCAGCCAGCTCGCCAGGACACAAGAGGTGATGGAGAGATTAACGAATCCCATTTAGTCTGTCCAGGGCTCTCAACAACGTGGCTCGTATCCTTCTTCATATAAGCAACCTCCCTACAGGCCAAAGACTGTTCCAACTGATTAACATGCCCTGTGGGTTGATTGGAGAGTACTTTCTGGAATCTAGGAACCCATGGCTGCAGGTTTAAACATGTATGAGGGAATCCGTAGAGGGTAAAATTTTAAACAACTACACTGTGAAATTAATTATATACCTTCAAAGAAGTTTGCATTTCAGACAAGACATCGACAAAAGATTCAATTTCCTTCATCCCTTTCTTGCTTGTAAATTTGAGTCCTTGAACAACAAGTTCATCAATCTGCAAACCAGTAGAGAGCTCAAAACCTTGTAAGCTGAGTAAATATACTAACAAAGGGTCCAACGAGTAACACCTGATAAAAAAAAAACCATCACGACAACACGAGGAAGAAAGGATGGGAAAAGCAATTAAGTTGAGAATGACAGAATGCTAACACAGACTACCAGAAAATGTCTTGAAAACCCAACTGTCACTGTTACTTCCAATTTCATTAAATCATGTCCTTCTCTAACACTTCCATAAGAAACTAAAGGCAAAGAGCAAACTAGAACTTGATCTCGAACTCGAACGACATACACAAAGCAATGAACAAGCACATTATATTATGAGCAAAAACCAAGTCACATAACATGAATAAAAAAACTAGATCAAAATTTGCGAAATTATTCAAGAAATGCACTAAAATACAGCCAAAAACAACACGAATAACCGAAAACCTAAGGTTCAAGTCCAAAACTGATCGAAATTTTCAACCAAAGTCTAAGTTCCATATTTAATTTACGAACGGCTAGGGTTCCAGATTACTAACAGAATAATCAATCAATTCACACGAGATAAGTTAACAAATTAAAATATAATCTCGCAAATTGGAATAATTACTTAAAATTTAGTTAAATTACTTGATGAAGCAGACTGGAGATGTCGGAGTGGACAACCAGGAGACGGTCAAGTGTGCCGCCGTTATATTCTCCGACTTGCAGTTGCTGCTGTTGTTCATTATCTTCTTCTTCGACGTCGCATTTGACGGGAAGTTTCTTAGCGGTGGTAGTAGACTTGGACGAAGTTTTGACGGCGTTAGAGACGTCTCGGAAAGGCTTCCGCGCCGTTGATTTGGATCTTGCGATGAAGCCACTGTTGTTGTTGTTGCTGTTCTTCGGCATTTTTCGTCTGTCCCAGCAACGGTCACTCACTATTGCCTCTCTGCCTGTGAATTTGAATTTCTCCAGGGTAATTGCTCAAGCGCACACACACAACACAGATATAGATATATAGATATATATATATATATATATATATATATTTATTTATTTATTTATTTCTAGTTTCTGGAACTTTGGTGTGGTGTACTTTTTAAATAAAATATCAAAAAATATATATATATATATATTTTTTTTTTTGGGTTACTACAATTCTTTATGATTTGAAAAATTATGGTGCTGAAATTGTAGGATTTACATTTCTTTTAATTTTTAGATATCAAAATTTTCTCTAAAATATGTATCTACTACACTCTGATACACACTTTATTTGAACATGCAACTAAAATTTTGTGATGAATAAATATATGTAGCAGGCATTTACAAGTTTACTACGTTCTCAAAAATTATCCATAAATATCTTTTAAATATGTTTCCCTATTACTCTTTTTATTTTACATTATCACATCATAAAACATGTTATAATATAATCTTTCGACAATATTTTTTTTCAAAAAAAGCAATCCAATCTTCTCAAATATTATCTTTTATAATGTTTTTTTTTTTTTTTGAAGTATCATCTTTTATAATGTTGGTTGGCAGTAGAATATTCTACATGCTAATCTCGTCCATGAAATGAATACCAAATAATACTTAATAATATAATATACTTTTTGGTGTAACAAAGGTGGTGGGCCTCGAAGTGACTCTCTCGTCAGTGAATTAACGATCATGGATTCATGGACGGCTTACAGAGTTGAGGATTTTGGGTGAGGGCCTTTTCTGCCTTGTTGGGCTAGGCTGAAGCATCATTATTTGCAATCTACCCAACACAAAGCCTGCATCTATATCTCAAGCCCAGCAGCTTCAAATTTGGTGTAAAACTCCAAATTCGGAAAAATGTTGGTTCAGGAATCAAAAAGTTGAAAATTGGAAGACCGTGAGTGAGTCTACTTCAGCAGTGCCATGCTCAGTCCCTAATGTTAATCATCTTCTGAACCTGGAAGCAATCCAAAGCCAAGGGAGAAGAAAGCTGCAAACTTCCCCACCTAGTAGTAAAGACACATATCATGGTTGCATATTTGCATGCAATTTCACGTATCCTCCTATTTATGGTGGACTAGGATCGATGTACCATGTATGTATACTATTACTCATTTAGTATTGTAGTACATCCTTGTTCATGCGAAATTCATCACCAATAATTCTGAAGAGATGAAAAACAAATTACAGGGGTTTTCTTATCTACATTAATGATAGTAGTTAGCACCATGTCAGCAGAATACTTGTTTAAAGAAATTGAACTTCTTATTACAAATCTAAACTTCATCGCTCTTTGTTACTTCTAGGCATAACTATCTTTACAACAATCGTATCAATGTCATGTCACCACAACACTTTCCACACAATACAGAAACATAAGGAAGGTATTATAATTGTACAAGGATACCTTTAGTAGTTGGCACTTATCACCATGTTTGCTGTAAACTTCTTCAAAGAAGTTAAGGTACAACAGAAAATCTACGAAGGAGTTGTTTTGTCTATTGTCTTATGTGCAAACACAAATGGACCAGCTTCTGAATATCCAAGTGTTTCACGTGGGACTGATGCCGTTAAAGAACACATGCCATGGCTGAAGTCAATTCTCCATCAATCCGGGCTGTTATTTTCAGAGGGTTCCCTTTAGCCACTGCTTCAGACTTCAATGACGTGGTTGAAGCTTTTGGCTTTGATGAACTGCCGTGTGTTGGTAGTGTTTCCTCTCGGATCAAGGTTCTTGGCAGGGTTTCAACGGCTAACAAATCCGCGCCTGATCCAAAAATTGAATTGCATCACGAAATGGCCCACGTGTCTGTTTTTCCAATTGTAATTCTTTGTTGTGGAGAAAAGATTGTGATAATATTGTCTCCTTTGTCCGTAATCATTGCTGAACCTTTCCAATTTGATCATCATAATAAGAAGACTGTCTCATTAGCTCCCGAAATTTTGCAATGTATTTAGTCAATTTGGTGTAACAGGACCTTTTTTTTACCCCGCTCTTGTGATTGATGATCATTTCTGTTTGCCATTAACTTGTATATAGCTTCAGGTCACACGAAATTTCAATCACAAGTATTACAATTTACTAAAGATGTTGTATAATTTCCTCCACAATCACTGGAATATGTTTTACAAGGAAAATGGTGGCATCTATCTAGCAGATTTGAGCTTCTTCTTAGCTACTGTTACTCAAATTTTCATTTTTTGAATGAGTTTGCTGTATGATTGTAAATGTTTTCCCCTAATTCCCATTATGCTCCTCCGATCTAAATCGGATGTTGCTGGAACTTCAAAATGCTGCCCTTCAGTGCCAGCTTCCTGAGTATCCATCCAAATTGTTCTTCTTCTGTGAAGTAGAACCTGGAACTGTGGGAGAAATTCCTGTAGTCCCTAGTCATATTGTCGAGAGGATGAAAGAGAAGCATTCAGAATTTGGCGAGAAATTAGAAGAACATTTGGTGATATATGCACGAGTAGTTGTGGATGAAGATGATCTCTTGTCTCCAACTGTCCTGGTTAAAAGAAGACATTCTTGACTGAGAACAAGGCTGTTGCTGAGGAAAGGATTGTGGTTTTTCTCTTGTTTGGATCTAACAATCATTAGATTTTCCTACATAGTTTACTCCATTTTCTATGATTTTCCTTGATCAATGAAAATACAATAATCTATTATATATACAGTTGTTAATCAACTCAGTCTACCATCATAAGTGCAAAATGCAAGAACTAACCAGGTGTCCAAGAAAATTGGACCGTATACTTATAGTTCAATTGCAAAGGAAGTGTACGATATGGAAGTGTGCACGCTATGTCATTCACTGTAGTTGCCGACTGATAATTTATGGTCATTTATATCAATAGAAACCAGTATCAGTCGCACAAGCATCATTATGGCTTAATGATATCCCATGGATTAGTTGGTTAATTCTGCTGGTTTATCGTTGATAATTGCAGTCTTTAATTTCCTAACTAATTTCTAATACATAGACTTTGGCAATTGCTTTCATCTCAAGGACCAATAGTTGAATTATACAGTTCTGAAGTAATCTCTGACTGCCAGGAGTAATTTTTTTTTTTTTTTTTTCTGTTATGTTTTATTACCATTCCCAATAGGCCCAGAGTTGCTCCTACTCATGACAAGCAGCTTAAATGTTTTGGCTTCTTGCTCTATTAACTGCTTTTCAGAACATCGATGCATTTTATCTTCAATCTCCTTAAAGCTCAAAAAGAATTGGTACAACTTTGCTAGAAAGTTCCCAAATTTAACCATCTTGCATTAATCTGTTGAACTTTTCACATTACTGTGAAACTCATCAAGTTGCTGACATTGAACAGGGCTGCTAATTTGGGAATCAAACTGGAATGGATGGAGGATGGAGTGAAAAAAATAACTGGCCCTATCCCGGCTATTAAATTTGACAAAACAAGAGAGCGAAGGCATGGTTCAATATTATGACAGCTGCTTATACAGCATGGAAGGATGCGCGAAATGATCCTGAAAGGACGGTCGCCTTCGGGGATGGAAAACCTCTGGCTGCTCATTTTATCTATGACTGCATGAGAGTCCCAGATGAGGAAAGTTTTGCCATTCCATGGCAGAAAGGGAATGCATTATTGATTGAAACTCGGCGGTTCTTCACTCTTGATTTAACGTTCGCCCAATGAGGAAAGTGTTGCTGTATTTTTTTTTTTTTTTACTGATTTAACATTTGCCAAATGCTTACGGATGGCTCCATTGGTTTACGTCCTGAAATCATCTGTTTTCACTACTATTGCCAATCCATCTTTAATTTAGAAAGATGAAGACTTTCACATCTGAATTTGCTTTGGCATTTAATAAAACAAGTTTCAAAAAATTAGATGGCCAAATCACAATCATCGTTTTACTTCAGATTTATACTAATAACCTTCACATCACAAGCTGAATTATTGGATTCAACTATGATAACTAATGACTACAAGAAACCGAACTCCAACTGATATCAATTTGCTCAAATCATTCATCTTTCAAAACCAATGAAAGGCCGCATTCCTCTTCAATTCCCATTTATACATTACAGCAAAAATTCCCTTTTCAAGGCAAGTTACAAAAGAATGCTACAGTGAAAAGAACTCAGAAACATGTAAATTGAATGGAAAAGGAACATGGGGGTCCATATATATCACTGAGATGGATCAACTGTGCAGCTATACACATCAAGGCAGCAAGTAGCAGAGAGACCAGGCAGGAAAAGGGCAGGTGGAAAATGTTTTGAGTAGCAACATGGAAAGACATGAACTTTGGTCCTTCAACCTATCTCCCTTGAACAAGGCCACTGAATACTTGACTGTTACCGGAAAGAGTTGCTTCCCATTCAACAGAGGACAACTGGATATGGGAGAGAGATATCAACACTTGCTTCATATCTGGTCTAAGAACGGGATCATCATCCACACATTGTTTTGCCAGGATAGCCATCTAAACAAAAATGCACAACAATGGCATCAAATCATGAGGTATGTATCAATGGTTTGAATAGCACAGCTATGATCTATCAAATCACCACTAAAATCAAAATATATTTAAATATTTCCTCGTTATTTGTTGTAATTTTGCTCTCATAGGTTTAAAGGAGATGGAGAATTTAGTTTCTCTCAACTCCTCCAACATTTGACTAGAAAGGACCTAAGACCTTTGAACTGAAAAAATAAAAAATGAAAACAAAGAAAAGAAAAGCACTTTTAGGATAAAGTGCTCTTCATGACATACCTTAAAAAGACAGTCATGCGGATACAAATCCATGAGATTAGGATCAACATGTTCTCTTAAACTAGACATACTCATGGAGTCAGATGAGTTCCTTAGAGCTGCCAGCATCTGCAATTTTAGAAGTATTAAGGTCTGCAGTAGCTTCTGCAAAAAACTTGTACAAATTTTGTTGCTCAACATCTTAGGACTATGATGTGCAGAACAGCAATAAATGCATAAAATTTAACAAAGAAGATTCAGAATCTTAACAGTTCAAAAGCTTAACTGTGAAGAGGAAAGCCATTATAGGTATTATACCTATATAGTCAGTAAAGATGTTTAGGTATCCAAATCAGATAACTGTCAACTCACACAAGTATTTTTGGACCTATAGCTATCAAAAGTCCTAAGATGTTGAGCAACAAAATTTTTTAAACTTCTTTGCTTTTCAACCTCATTACTGATCCACTTCCAAGCTATATACAGAAATACTTTTAGAATTTCACGCTTATTTGGGAAAGGCTAGTGCTGTCTTATAAGCATATAGTTTGAGGCAAATAATTGTTTCTCAGTTAGTCATATAACACTTTTCAGTAAACACATGACAACTTAACCAAAAAGAGATATAAAATAAAAAAAAGAGAAAGAGAGAATCTTTTTCTCTTCTACACTGAACATTAGAGTTTATTTTTACCCCAAATTAGTGGAAGAACTCAAGCATAGGTACATTGCATTCAAATTGTGGAATAGGTAGAACTTACAACAGATGCCAATGACCGCCTATCAGCACTTTTTGCTGCAGGGCCATCGGTCCGGATAATGGCTTCCTTTCCTGATATCATCTCGAAAAGGACAACACCAAATGCATAAACATCACTCTTATTTGTTGCCAGTCCATCCCTTAGATATCTGTAAAAGCAATATAAGCAGCAATAAATATGTAGAAACAAGCTTGTTATTTCTTGTGACCTGTGACCTCTAGTCATTGGACATCCACTTACTCGGGTGCCAGATAGCCAAAGGTTCCAACAACAGTTGTTGCTGATGCTTCTCCATCATTGGTTTTTCCAACAAGTATTGCCAAACCAAAATCTGAAATCTAAATTTGAAGAAGCATTTAACAACTGAAGATGGTGACCATAAAGAAAGCAACTGATAAGCGTAAATATTGAAAACCTTTGCTCTAAAAGCACCATCAAGTAGAATGTTACTGGTCTTGATATCTCGATGAACATAATGGGGTTTTGTGTGCTCGTGTATGTACTCCAGGCCTCTAGCAGCATCAACTGCAATCTGAACCCTCATGTTCCAAGAAAGAGAAGTATGGCCTGTCCAGATAACAAAGAACCATCATATACACTAAATGGAAATCACATGACAAATAATGCAACCTAAACTAGAAAGTTCCAGTTATGAGTATCAGATCATGAATAAATAAATGTCACCCGTTTGATCAGAACGATACAAAATTTATTTACATAGAATGCTAATGGAAAAAATTCTTCATTGAAGAGACAAGAAATTTTAAGCAGTGCCTAAGAACTGTCACATAACAAGATAATTACTTGTTTTGGTTGAAAAAGACAAGTAGATAAATGCATGATTTTTGAATCACGAAAGGATAAATAGAAGAACTTGAAATCCCACCCTTGTTCTGAGGATCATGCAAGTGGCTCTTGAGAGAACCTTTTTGGGTGTGCTCATAAATGAGGAAGAGTTCGTCAACACTGGCCGCATAGCCAATCAATTCTACCTTGACAATGTGGAAAAAAAAAAAAAAAAGAGTGTGATAATGCCAAAAAGAGCCTTCCAGAAAGAGCCAAAAAAACAATTCGTAATAATACAATGATGCTACAGGCATTACCAAATTTGTATGATGAACCTTGCATAGAACTTTCATTTCTGCCATAAATTCCTTGGTTTTCGTGGCCGTCATTCTTTTGATTGCAACTTCCTGAAAAGTTGTAACCCAGAATAGTGGATGAGGAAAAATATTCTCACAACCAGAATGTTAGCAAGTAGGGGCACCATAGAGTCTCATGAACCTGGTCACGAAGAAGGCCATAATACACAGAGCCATATCTTCCATGCCCAAGAAGATTAGAATCGGAGAATCCATCAGTAGAAGAGAGAATTTCCTCAAATGTAAAAACTATGGGCTTTTCCATGTCAAAGACATCGGTACCTATGACTGTAGAAATCAAAAGAAGAAGACAAATGGGATTTTGCAAACTTGCATAAAGCAAATGATGGAAACACCATTAAGAAGGTGTATGAGATGCAAACTAAATATTATTAAACTGAAAACCAATTTGAAATATGAAATCAGTTATCAAAATTAAATCGAAGCAAATGAGCTTATGTACTTCCTATTGGAAAACAGAAAAAGAAAACACTTTTCATAATGAATAGTCTTAGTTTTCATTAACTGATTTGCCATAGCCAGACAAAAATAGAGCAACTTGTAAAGGTAAGGATTTGAGACTAAACCTTTAGGAATATTGATCTGCCGGTCACTGGGTTCTCCCTTAGGTTGTTTCCAGTCCCCTGATTTGCAGCAGACATACCTTCCTGAAGCACAACAGAAACTTCTATTCCGGAGGATATGGAATTTATGAGAATTTTTTTCATCAGAATTGTTCGAATGACCTCCTAGAGATCCAGCAAAACAGCTTGATGACTTGAAGGAAATAAAAATGACTACAAGGATGATGATGAGAACCAGACCAACTGCTAAACTTCCAATGATCCACCAATATGGCACGTGAGTCTTATGATTCACCTGGGTTGCTACACAAGTAAATATACATGGTGAATATTTTTCATAGGATCTCAGTTAAGTGACTCTAATATAAGGAAGTCAAAATTGTTAAAATGTCCTTTTCTTTGCCAGGAAATTGTATTCGGAAGCTTTAATTTGATCGGGTACACATTACAACCTTCTAGAAGTAGTTGAAATAAATAAAGGAGAGCAGTACAAGAAAGAGTTAAAGAAACTTTAGAGCTAAAAACCAGAAAACATGTCCTGTAACCAGTCAAACTAATAGCTCTGATGGAATTAAAGAAAAAGAAAACTCAAAATAGATTTAGGACACTAAACAAAATAAAAACCTATGGTGATGATACATGCATGATTTTACATCCAAAAAAGAGAATACCTTGTTAAAGGTCATTGAATTAACTACATATCTCCTTGTGCAGGTTACAGACATCAGAGAAGCCAATTTGAATTGAAGTATGCATGTGATATTTGAGATTTTACTCAATAGGTATCTGGGTCTAACCAAGGCTTAGAGGATCTCATAAGTAGTTACATATGCTACACTATGCCACCACCAGTATTCCTTGAGTTACAACAGTTTCACCCAGAAGCATTTTGGAGAACATGACAATAAAGAGAAAGGTCAGGAAAGGAAAACCCCATCAAATTTGACAAACTATATCTCAGAAAAGAGTGAGCACCTTAGGATTTGACACTTCACAAAATTTTAATTAACTCTCTCTAACAAACTATTTTTCTTTTTTCTTTCATCATTCCAGTGTTGGATTGATCTATTTTGATTCTTAAAGAGGGGGAAATGGTGTGAGGCTACTGTGGTTGACAGTTAGTGCAATGCATGCCCTTTATAGTAACAACTCACCCAAGTATTGCTATATGCTCAACTATTGCTCTACATAAATCCTCCCTCCCGAAGGACAAACACAGAGTAGGTGGAAAGCCTTTCTTCAATGAAGTATACAGGTATGCAAAAGTATACATGTATTATCCAATTGTACATTAAAAAAGATAGAATCCGTCACTGTAAATAATTCGGAAAAGAATTCCACTGCACTCATCCTTGACTTGTTTAATAAACAATCACCATTCAACTAAAGACATACTACATAAGAAAACTTAACCATAATGTGTCATAGCCATGGAGCAAAGGAAACTAGAGACTACTTAAAAAGTATGGGAAAGATTTAGGAAATGAACCATACTTGCGATATCACCATCAGATGGTTCTGGAACTGGGGCTGGAGTGATTTCATTCTCCTTAGAATAAGGTTCACCAGGAACTAGGAGAAAATAGACAACAAAAAGAATAATTACAAAGAAAGGTAATAATCAAACTTTTCTCGCAAAATAGATAGAAAATTTTTGTCCAACAGATAATTCATCAGACTCCAGAATTGCACATTTCCACTTCTTGTCATACTATTGTTCATATCAAGGAGGACATATGTCACAGTGCAATGTCTCATGCAGCAAATCCATAACCAGTTACCTAAATTCATTCCTACCGCATTAGACAGTCACATAGAAATTCACTATCAGTTTCTAAACTATGATTTATATTACAAAATAATTGCAATAGGCAATCTAAGAAGTTCAAATTTGAAGCCCCTACATGCTTTAGAAAGAAGCATAAGAGGAAACCGAACACATAATTGGAAACCACTCTGCACAAGTTCTCCAAACAATTATACCCAATAAACTACCTTACAACTTAATGTCCAAGACTTCATTCCAACCATAGTTAAAAACAATAAAGATTTAGTTTAATGCAAAAGTAAAACAACTGAGATGACCCAACAAAAGTTACCTGAATTCAAGGGTATGAAATAGAGTTGCCCAACAGTGACATTATCAGGATTGTCAAGCCCATTAGCAGTCACAATACTATCCATACTGACTCCAAACCTACTGGACAGGGATTCCACACTGTCACCATCTCTCAATACATAACTCATCAAGTAATTCCACAGACCACTGGAGCACCCACACACAAGCCTCAGTGACACCACTGCCCCTATCTTTGCCTCCCTAGTAAAATTTGAAGAAAAATAGGCCAACCCATTATAGGCCTCCATCACCATGTCATAAACAGATCCATTATTCTGTCTCACTGTGAATGTGGTGTTGCTCAAGTACTTCTTGATTGTAGGAGCACAAGAACAGTTCTTTCTAATGAATATGTAGTCTTTACCATTACCTTCAATAGTTATGTCTTGAGGTAACACATCAAACATGCTTTGGATCACTGGAAGAGTCTGGTCCGAAGTGGGCTTGAAGGCTAAGAAGGAGGAGCAGAGTCTACTGGGGTCTGAGCAGTTGAGAGGAACTTGATATGCTGAGCAAAGGGTGACTACTTGGGATGTGAATGCCAGTGACAAAATGATCAAAAATTTTCCATTTACACAATCCATTTTTGAAAAAGATTGAACCTTTTGATCAATTCAGCTTCAAGAAATTGATGGGATCACAGTAAACTCAATCAAGAATAAGCTAAATAGGAAGAATCTTTGAAAAACATGATAATTCAGTTAATTATGTTGGCTAAACCTTGTGAGATTAGGGGGTCGGAAAAAGGGTTGTTAACTGAAGAAAATGCCAAGGCTAAGGAGGTTTGAAGAAATAGAGAAGGAAAGAGTCAGAAGACTGCGAACAGAGCATTTTTGGAATTTCCCTTTGGCTAAAGAGAGATGGGGGATTGACTGACCACTGACTGGTAACTGCTAGGGCGGTAAAAGAGAGAAAAGAAAGGCCAAGGGGTACGTCATCCTGAGATTTTCACAGCGCTCTTTGCTAATACAAGACAGAATTACCATATCATTAGATTTAGACAAAGATTCTGACTCACCTTTTCTCAATAAATTCTTTTTTTGGAGGAAGTGCCTCGTGCTTAACAAATGAGAATATATTTAGACTGAGTTAGCGTATATATCCATTTTCTTTTATGCATAATGTCATCATAAATATAGTAGTGACAACTTCATAGAAGTAGAGACAACCTCATAACGGGGAGAAATTCTCCCATAAACAAGCATTATTGCTGTTGGCATCTTTTTTAATAGTAAGTTTTGCATGGTAAAGCGTACATGATGAGATATTTTGTCTAGTTTAGATTATGCGTAACGGGAAATGGATGGATTTTGGCTTAAATCAAAATGGTTTAGTTGGATGAGAAATTATATTTAATAGCTAAGCATGTGGAGTATAGACATCTTTTTGAGTCTATCTTCCCAAATAATTCAGAGGGAAGGAGTTTTTTCATATTCTTTTTGCATTTTATCGTTGATGGGATATTCTGAATTAATCTCAACTTTTGTCAAATTAATTTAAATTTATACTATGTAAAGAACGATTCAATGAATCGAGCTAATCAGTATGCGTTAGTTGAGGAGGGCTCTTTTTCGCAACAATTAAAAAAAAAAAATCTATTGATGGAGGACTGGTGGCTTGAGGGTACAATAATTTTTTTTTTTTTGGAGATGAGGGTACAATAATTGGGAAATTAGTTAGGACCGTAAGATCAAAAGTGGGGTTGTAAATGAAGTTAAGTAAGGTTAGTTTTGGGAAAAGGAAAGCACACGTTGCGAGAGCTGTATGCCTGTACTAAGAGAAAGCGACGGAAAGGACAGTTGGTTTGGGTCCCACAAAACTGGCGCCAATATCTTAAAAAATCGTCGATGACTTGCCGAGCAAATTGACGACCACTCGAACCCACTTGAATGAGCAAATAAACGTTGACTCAATTGTCAAATTAACTTGAGAAACCGACAAATTCCGAGTCATTCTCACCAGAGAGAAGTAAGGAGAACTCATTGTCTACGTTTTGGTCCATATTTAATAATATATAGATCTGGTTTAACTATGTAGGCCCGCACGTGGACTGGATACAACTGTAAAATTATGTAGTCCAGGAAGGCAATTCAAAGTGCTGATGAGAGGATTAGGTAAATCCAATTGATAAAACCTAAAAAGATTTATTTCTTATAGTAAAAAATTATTTTAATTATACTCGCGGGCTCATCTCATATTCGTGTCACTTAATCGCCCAAAAAAAATTCATTTAAAACAAAATTTCTTATGTACGCAACGTGACATGAATTTTGATTTACTTGTGCACTTTATCTTTTATGTGTCGATATGAAGAAATTAATATCGAAAAATAGACTTGTGTTGTAGGTTTTATTATGAGACGGTGACCCAGAACTAAAGAAGAGGGAAAGTACTAAAAGAAAGAGAGAGAAATCTGACAAAGCAAAATGCTGCAAAAAGGGACACTTCTATGATGTACAATATAAGTTTGTAAATAATCAATAGAATTTTGACAACTTATGTGAGCCTGTCTATTATAGATTAAATTGATAACTTGTGTGGGCCTACCTTTTTTATTTTCATTCAACTACTGGTTCTTTGTATGGTACAAAACTGAGTCAGCTTTGTACCATAGTCAAATCCCTGCCAAAAGAAGTAGAATATCATAAGAATGGAAAAGAGAAAATAAAACTGGCCAAAGAAGACATCTTCCTGCTATTGAACTCATTCTTGACTTCTCAGATAGAGTCTAAAATTGGGACTGCAAAGAAATTGATCCAAATTCTTAAAAATTGGAAGAAGCAATGTGGTAGCGGGACCTATTGCTAGCTTCATATGCATGTGGGATTTGCTGGCAGCCATGTATGGGCTTAACACAATGTAAGTAAGGACCAGCAAATAAAACATAATAGGCGTCTCACACTTTGTTATTCGAATTAATCATATGTTAATTTTGGACTTTAGCTGTGTATGTTTGGATTGGTTAGAAGAAAGCAGTTCAAGTGAATGCAGTATTTAGCAGAGGAATCCTCCTGTTTTAGGACACTTTATTTAATTATCCAGACTGGATTTATCGTACAGAATATGCTTAAAAGCGCTAAATTTGTTATCCTCATCTAAGGCCCACCATAATTGGATCTTTTGTCTGTATTCCAGACATTTTGCTCGGCTCTCCATTTATGCCCATATTACCTTATTCTGCTTTTGCAGGGTGGATTTGTTTTCTTTAGATTTGTCATGTAAACGAGTTCTTTTTTTTTTTTTTTCCCTTTTTTGAGGTAAGCATGTAGACTTGGTCTATTTGTAATTATTGCATTCAAAATATCGTGTGCATTACATATGTGTCCATGTCTGGGCTCAAAAACTTGTATGCTTCGAAAGTTACGTTTGCAGAACTTTGGATATCTATAGATAGTCTCCTTCCTCATTTGCTCCCACTGCCTGGTGAGAAATGCACCTGATTGATGTCTTATTCCTACTCTTTCTATTTCGCTCATTTTTTTTTTTTTTTATTGGAAACAAACCAGTACGTGACCACTAACCATTCAACCAAGTTTTATACTTTGTCGGGCCACCTAGCCAGTCTTACAAGAAACTGGCCCGTCTACTGCTTGCATTTGGGCCCAATAGCCATTCTTTACAGTGGATAAAAATTTGTGGGCTAACTGGAGGTTAGAGATGTAATCATTCAGACATACTTTGGGCCAAGAGTCATTTAACAGGAGTCGGCCATAGTAGGAATAAAGCCTCCACAGTGTACAGGGGCTCTTGCACATCTTCTAGAGCACTAATAGTAAGTTCTTTCTTGTTCTTTTTCTCCATTTTGTGCTCAACTAATACTGGAGTAATCTTCTTAATAACTAAAAGGTATTGCCAAAAATTGTCCAGAAGGTTGTCAAGTAAAAATTGAAAAATTAAAGAAGTGTAAATGAAGACATAAATTAAGCTAATCTTCTCTTGAAAAGAAAGTTGCTAGAAATCATTGCCACGTACCATTACGCCCGGGGTGAGTTGGTGATTGATGATTTATCCATTACAAATTATTTCTTCTTTTAATGGCATTGGCTTAATCTTAACATACTTTTCTCCAAAAGCAATAGATTAAAGATTGAGCTTGAGCTGGAGTGCTTGATCACAGCCAGCACATTGACCGGAGTCGATTCGAGAAAAAAAAAAAAGAAAAAAAGAAGAAGAAAAAATTTCGTTGGCTCAGGGACGAAGTTTCCTGGTATTTACACAGAACCTGTGGTACGCTTTCACGCCTCCAAGATGAAAGCTCATTCAATCTGACAGTGGATCTGCTACACTACGTTGTTATATTAAGCAGCAACTATCCTTTTCATTTGCCATCAAATTTGAATGGGAGAGTTTGCATAATCAACTGCTGTATACAAAATTTTTTTCCCCAACAATAACATATAAAAAAACAACAATAAAGATAGAAAGTTCGTATAATCAAAGGCATTAGGTGGAAACTTTTACTTTATTTGTTGGATGGCCATAAACGAACTTTTACACTCTATAGAATATGCATGTTATATTTTGGTGGGAATGAAGGGAACTGGCTTTGCTTCTTTGGATGTGGGTAGTTGGTAATGCCAGAGCAGAAAGAATTGAATTTCTGAGCTTGGAATCTTCTTTTCTTGGGGACCTTGAAAGTGAATGAAGCCCACTTGCCCTCTTGTCCAGATTAAATTGACCACGTTTCTAAAGCATAGAAATGGACCCAATAAAATCCCTTCATGCCATGAACATCTTTTTTATCTATTAATTTAGTTATACTCTCAAGTAAAGAAAATCATATTTCGGTGATGGCTGCAGTGGCATATATCCATTTAGTCAATATAATCTGTCTTGCGCAGTGTCATGATGAAGTAAGCCTCTCATCTCATAAGTGAAGATTAATTTATAAGTTAAAGAGAATCAATGTAGTCATGGGTTGGGTAGGTATTTGACATTAATTGAGTTATTAAAGTTTAGAAAGCTCAGTTAAGACTTTTAGAATTAAGAGAGAAGAATCATGTAGCCCAGCCACACGTGTCCTACTTACCAATTTCAAGCTGATTACTAGCTAACTAACCATTTTTTATTGAAATAAAAATCATTCCTGAATAACAAAAAGTTAAAAAAAGCAATGAGGTCAGTTCGAGCATAAAAAGGCAAACGATAGTCCTATACATTTTCTCCCAATATTGACCTGAACAATTCAAACAGGATGCTATCTTGACGTTAAAATCATACCAATATTAACAGATGGGAGCGGCTGCTTTGCAACAGGTAAAACCTATATCATTTATCAATATCGTGAAGTACAATAAATGCTCTTTTTTTTTTTTATTTTTTGGTTGTTCGATAAAAGGGGGAATGGTTGATTTGGATTTTAGGGTCAAACTCTTGTTTGGATACGTAAAACCTATATCATTTATCAATATGGCTAATTATTACTTGCTACTAACTCGATAAATCTTGCACCCCACGCTTTCAGAAATCCAATGTTGAATTTTGGAAGGAAAGGGGTTAACAAAAAAAAAAAAAAAAAAAAAGTAGGGAAGTCTGACACATGTGAACAGGTTTACGGTCAAGCAAAAGGCTAATCAAGCTGGAAGTCGAAACATATAGGCTTTTGAGCTTTGAACTAGAATTAAACTAATAAATTATGTCAGAGTAAAAATCTAATTGAGTGCATTGTTTACATAATCTGACTCAATCGGTAGTCAGTGAAGAAAAAGACTTGATAATGTAATTAAAGGCAGTAGACTTGGCAAGACCCAATCATAAGTCAGACCCATAAAAGATAATCAGTGTGGATTGTGGGAATCAATGACATATATACAGCAGCTTGGGCCTAAACTTGCCAATCTTTTCTTGTTTTTCTGCCGAGGGAACCCTTTAGATACATTGCATCATAATCATAACTTTGTAGCTAATGAACCCTTTCGGAGAACTTGTATAAACAACCACAAAGACTTCCTAGTGGTTCTTATCAACTTCTTTCTTTATCCAGCAGACCATGCTCTTAATTATCACATTTCCTCACATCAGTATCTCCCTTCAAAGAAGTTATGATTACATCGTGCCTTAGCTCCCCTTTTTCTTTCAAATCTCAATTTTTTCAGACGTGCCAATCCAAAGAAAGAGGGGATACAATCCCTAGTATTTTTCGCAGTACAGCCAAAACGAATATGATTTGGCCTTCAGAGTATCCTGCCTGACTCTCTTTCTTGAAAAAGTAAAAACAAAGAAAAATTACAGTGACACGAAAGGGGGATCATTTTATATCATCTTTAGAGTGCCAAATGCGTAGTATTGTCAGTTAGTCAAATTGAACAATTATCGAATATCTCAAACTTAACTGTTTGTGTTAAAAAATAACAGAATAACCGATAATCTTGAACTATTTTCGAAAGTGTACTTTTTAATATTTTTCTCTATCTTTTTTTTTTTTTTTTTTTGGTAATGAACCACTTTGACAAATGTTAATTAAAATTGAGCTTTATGTAATATGTCCAAATTAAAAGTAGGGTAAGGCATTGACACATGGAGGGTATGAATGCCAGAGCGAAGCACAAAAAATAAAAAGGAGGAAAAAGCGAAAAAATAAAAAGAAACATGAAACTCTTATCAGCAGAAGACACTTTGAAGGAGGCTATCGGTGGAACGAAGAAAAACGTGTAAAAAAGAGAGAGAGAGAAGTCTGAGAGGCAAAAGTTTCGGATGATAATGCAGGCAAATTGAATTGAAGGATGAGCATTAAAAATAATAGATAAGAATAGACAGCTTCACAACAATTACTAGCACTACTAGTACCATAGTATACATTGGTGGAGGAAGGGACCTACGTACCAAACTGCGAACTGAGAGCCAGGAGCAAGTTGTCTTAATATTTTTGGATATCTTACAAATTGGATAGCAGAGGAAAACGTGTAAAATTCTCCTACAAAATGAACATAGCAGCCTTCATCGAAACAACACAGGCTCTCAATGTTCATCGTGGGCCAATGACAAATTTAAATTCCATAGACCCTCAAGAGTGAAAGCAATTTGATGCCAGAAAGCTCAAAGGATCCACAAGATCAAGAAAGTACTCATGAATCATTAACTCATCTACGCATGGTGGTGCCACATACTTAATACTACTCCAAAATAAACATTGAACATATATAGCTTCCCATGGATTATTCTGTTGGGAAATTAAAGTCTATCCAAGTTATTTAATTCGTATTAATTTAAAAATGGTAACTAACTGTTATTTCTTATTTTTTATATGCGTGAAAATAGAAATCAGATGTTCTGAAAAGAGCACGTCTACCCAGAAGATTCCCAAATTATATTTATTGTTCTAGTTGTCGAGAATTAACGTTATCTTTTTGTTCTTGAATAAGGGGTGGCAGTGGAGAGCCAAAAATATTACCAGTGGCAGTGGAAGTGTAGCCCAAATATATAATGCAGCAGCGCACCCGAAGGAACTTCCTTGCGCCTACCTTAAAGTTAAAAAAGGAAGCAAACGCTAATCATGCCGGTCATGTTTCGTATCGGAAGAACGATCCTCATCCTACAGCTTAACTTATCTTATACGCTGTTTGGCAGAATATTTTGGGGTGTATTTGATTCTATATTTCGTCAATTTGTCCAAACATATGTAGTATCAAATAATTATTTTTTACTGAAATATAGATTAATATATATGTTTTGCAAAATTGGACTCCAACCTTAATGTGACGGGATTGGTGGCTTTAACTGGTTATAGTGCGCCATGTCTTAATTCCAACTTTCTAGTAACTCCATTGTGGTAGAAAGATGCCCATCATTACATGTAGGACTCTCCCCTGTCTTTCACAACTCTTCAAAATGCTTTCATGATTTGACCTCTTCATCACGAGTTGTCTCCCTTCTTTATGCCCAAGTACCTATTGCTTCATCGCCGTTGATCCCTTTCTATTTTCGCCACAAATACCTATATCACAACCCTACGATAGTTAATATTAATTGGAGGACTACATTAAAAGTACTGTTGCGAGGTACCTGATTCTCCAATGACATTAAAAACGCCAGAGATTGGAGATCCTGCATATTTACGCGAGTGGGCACATGCGCCGGAACCAAGTCAATCTTTGTGGTCTAGGACACAATGCTAAGTCAACTACTGTTTGCCATGCTTCATATATATATTTCCTTTCTTCCTCACCCGTACTCTCTCACTTTTTTTCCCACTTAGAACCATCTTAGGCAATACCAACCAAAACATGGAGAAACTGCGTAGGGCACTGGTCAGTTGTGACTTGTGAGAGCGGGTGTGGCTTAGCTTGGATGTACCGAAATTAGAAGGAGAGGACCCACCCCCCCGGGGGAGGGATGTGTTGATTTAGGAGAATTAAAGAGGAAAATAAGTATCATTAGTAACAACACTCATTATTGATATTTAGAAAATAAATATCACTATTATTCAATCAAAATAAAAGTGATTAATTGATATATCTATGCTATCTTCCAAATATTATTTTATCAAACTCATTAACTTTTTTTTTTTTTTGAGAAAAATAATATTCATTCCGTTATTAAATCAAACATATTGAGTAATCATCAAAACTCATGCTCATATCAAGGTTAATGATATTCATATTGATAGTGATTGAGAAATTTAAACAAATGGCTCTGAAATGTTTTCGAAAGAAGGCACGTGATCAACTCATTTGCGAGTTTTAGTTAAAAATAAAATAAAAATATGTAAAAAAAAAGGGAGAAAGTGTTAGAAAACCTCAATAAATGTGTTTTTAATATCACCAAAAGCAAAATATTGAACTATTTTGAGGGATAAGCACGAAAATAAATTACAATAGCATGTGTGATATATTATTAGATTATAATGAGCTGCATATCTAATATATGTTCATGTATTCAATATTAGTGCACCTTGCTTGGCACAAATGAATATGAACAAAACCAAATAGATACCAATATTTAATTTTATTAAAATTATAATTTCTTTGACCTGCTGGAAATGTAAAGTTGATTTTTGTTTTTGAAGTTTTCTAGTAAACTTTTTCAAAACTTTGGAAGACGAATGTATGGTTTTTGGTGACGCGTCACAAGCGCGAGTGGTAGTTGGGAATGAATCAGGAAGAGTGTACAACTATAATTCCGCCGACTTGGGCAAGGAGGCGTCGTAGTTAAGAGCATGTTGGTTGGTCGGAAGCCGTCGAGCAAAGCAACAAGAAGTTAAAGCCAAAGCTATCATCACGCGCGAGAGAGTGGCTACTAGTGGTCCCCACGATGCTAGCAGATCCCAGCTGATAGACACGTGTTGGCCAGCCTAGATGCACAGTCAGCAGATTGGTGGGATCAGGACGATGGAAATTGCGTGTGGCAGTATCCAACCACAGCCTCCCAAATTCATCAGCATTTCACACGTTCACCTTGGTCAACATTTTGTCCAATTAAATCCATGAACAAGAAAATACAAACCACGAAGATAAAAAAGAAGCAAAAAATGTGCTTTTTTTTTTTTTTTTTTTTTTTTTTCTGTTTGTGAACAAGTTCAAAGATACTTTTTGCTGCTTTTTTATTTCTCTTTTTTGACCTTTGAAAATAGGGAATTAGTGCTATTTTGAAAAGCAGTTGGATAATCATTTTCAGGATGGTTTTTAGAAAACATTAGTGTAATATTGTATTGGACTGTTCTAAAAAATGTGTATATGAGATAAAAATTATTAAAAATATATTTATATTTTTATAAAAAATAATGACTTTTAAAAAACTTCCATTCAAGCCGTGAGCAGGTTTTCTTGAATATGTACATTCTCTCGAAACCTATTTATTTAATACTAATAAACAAACAATGCACAATCTTTCTTGGAGAAAACCTCACATTAGTTACCGTCGTTAATCTAAGTTAGTGCTTGACTAATAATGTGAATGGAAAGCTTGCTCTTATGACCATGATAAACCATAATAAATGTTAGATGTTACACTTTTGGAGAGACTTGTTTATTTAATTAGTTTAATTTTTATTTTTTGATAAGATTAGTTTAATTTTTTAGAAATAGAAGCTAAAGTCTTGACACATATTATTTCAACTTTAATCCTAATTCGTGTCTGTGTCACGAAACTGTGCACATCGTATGCTGTTAAAACACTAGACTTGAGAAATACACATCAAAGTCGCATGATTTGTGTCCTCATTACTCAACTAGACAATTGAACAAAAACCCACAGAAAATTGTGAATTTGTGGGCAACACAGGATGGAAATGTCACCTACTCACCCAGGACTTGTACAATTAAAGAATTTCAAGATTGATTGAGATACAAATACACACATCATTTTCAGTCATATCCGAACTTTGTAGCAAAATCAAGGGTGGCAAGCACACGTGAGAAAGTCCACCTAAATGTTCTTGGTTGATTTGGGCATATAACCTACTTTGACATTTACATATACACCAATTATATTTGTGGGTTAAGCTCGCAACATATATCATTTGTATAGATTTTAGTGATATAATTTACGTCATATTCTTTTTTTTTTCTTGAAATAATTAATTTCTAATCAAGTCTTTAACGCTGATTATGGGATATTTCTCTTAAGTGCTTGACTTTTGGGAAACAAGAAAAACCACCAAATGGACTAAAAATAGTTTGCTTGCTTGTTAGGTGCACCCTATGCAACATTGCTCCCATTCTTGGTCAAAGAATGACAATCTTGTTCTGAAAAAACAAAATACTTCAACTCCTTAATAAGCCAGGATTCAGACAAGCCCAAGGAATTGTATAGAGACGAAGAAGGCTCTACATTTGTTTATCTCAATATATAGCATTGGTTTGAAAGTCAAAATAAAGGATGTTTTCCTTTGAGTTTGTGATATAGGCTTTCTAAAACAAAAAATAAGTAATAACTTTTATAAACTTGAAAATAAAAAACAAATAAGAAGCAAATTTGATATTATAAAGATATTAACATCCTAATTTTTTTCTTAACATCACATGGAGCGAACTAAATATGTAATAATATTTTAGGGAACAGAACGTTGATCCACTAAGGGAATGCCATCGTTTGCTTAAAATAAGTTGATTTTAGTTTTCTTTGTAAATATTGTTTTGAGATGTCTTTTGACCAGTATTTATTTTCTTACACGATAATAAATGAAAAATAATGTATATGTGCATTAATTCATATAAATTATGGATTTTTTTTTTGTAGGAGTAGCGTATTTGTAATTTATATGTAGTTTTTGTTTTATTTAGTCGTACAAAAGAAAGTGCATGCAAATCTTAAGAAGGGGAAGGGTGTTTTAGTAAAGAAATGTAAAAAGGGGACCCTTTCTTTTTTATAATAAAGTTTGGTCTTCTAACTACCCCTTAAAAATAGGAGGTTAGCTTTCAATTTAATATATAAATAGATTCACACTAAAAATATATTTCTGAGTATATTAACACGAAACTTATTGTGATAAATAAAAATTAATTTAAATCAATTATTAAGAAATCACATGATGTCTAATGTTATGAAATTCTCAAAATTTCTTGAAACCCCAATGGCCAGGTTATGTAAAGAGCCACAACTGTAGCCGAATCAAACTTTCAAAGTGGCAACGGAATCTTTCCTCCAAATGTAGTTTCGGGGGATGGACGAGTGTGCGCGTGGACTATGGACGGCAAGATTTTAGCGCGCAGAGAGAGAGAGAGAGAGAGAGAGAGAGAGAGAGAGAGAGAGAGAGGCAGACAAGATCATGGGATCTGCATGTTGTTATTGCGCGTCCCCTGCCCCTGCAAATATGGATCATGCAATTCCCCTCTCTTTCTCTCTCCCTCTCCTTCTCTCTTTTTCTTGAATTAATGCCTTCCCTTTTGCTTTCTTTAATGGAAGCAACAAATTAATGAATATAATTAAGCCCCTTTAAGTCTTCTTCTCACCTTAAATTAAAAGACAATTAAAGGACTTTCATAGTTACAAGTTACTACCATTATTAGTACTACTACTGATAAATCAGTCCTTTTCACTTTCTTGACTTTGTGTCTTTAAAACAACTCAAAAAGATTAAGTGAAAGGGGGATGTTTGGGGTAGTGTGCTAAATGCTACTACTAACAAGGCCATGTAGCCTGTTGGGGTTGTTTCAATAATCTACCGCATAGCTATCCTTTGCTACCAAAAGCATCTATCTTTTTATTGAGAGAGAGAGAGAGAGAGAGAGAGAGAGAGAGAGAAGAAGGTTCAGCAGCACGCTTTGCTTCCTCAACCAGACAACAATATATTTTTGGCATTTGGGGTTTGTGAGGTTGCGTGCGTTGTCATCTAAAGTGTAGGGGTACTCTGATGCATGGGCTCTGATGAGTGAAGGGAATCTATCTGGTTCTATTATACTCTATTATGCTCTTCTTACCCTTTTTCTGCTTCCATCCGTTTTCTCTTCTGTTCACAATAACCAGGCTGCGACACGAGAGAGGAAATTGAGTTTGAAAAGTTAGGGGGAAAAAAGTACACAACCCAAACACACACTCAGCGTGCTTTGAAAAACAGGCCCCAACTAGGACTCCTACCGCCTATATCAATTAAAAAGCTACCTGATTGCAATCCCACGGCTATTATTAGCTCTCTTTTTCTTTCGTTTTTGTGGGGTTTCTTTGGGGATGTTATATGTTGTCATCTTTGAAGAAAACTGTCTCAAGAGTCAAAAGCTTTGAGCTTTATTAGTAGTGTCTGAAATTTGTGTAGTTCCTTTCAACTTCTTGGCTTGATTTCTTGTTTTGCCACCTTAGTTCAAAAATTAAAAAGATTGTATTTTTGGTTATTTTCATGATGTTGGCGTCCATATTTTTGAGTTTTGGTTAGGCATTGAAGGTAAAGTTTCCATCTTTTCTAGTCTTGTATAGTTCCTTGGCACAAATATGGATTGTTATAGTAATATTTGACCATTATTTGTGTATTTGAGCTGTTTCTCTAACCTGGACACAAATTTCATGTCTTTTCTCTGCAGCAATAGTTGTGTACATTGTTGCTTACTTCTAGTGTAATATATTGGAAAAAAAAGGCTGAGTATACATCTTGGTTTCTGGAATATTGATTAAGAAATGGAGGGGTATATGAGGAAGGATAAGGGCTGTCCTAATTTACTTGATTTGATACCAAAAGAAAGACAGTGGGTTGTGAAAATGGAGCAAAAAACAAGCCATGGAGGTTCAGTGGAGAAGAAACTTGAGCTAAGGCTTGGTCCCCCAGTAGAAGATGAATCTTCTCTTCTCTCTTATGGTTGCTTCTCTAACATCACCAACACTAGTTCTGGGACAAAGAGAGGATTCACAGATACTACTGCGAATGGGAATCAAGCCCAGAAGTTTTCTTTTTCCGAAGATCATCATGTATCTTCAACACCATGGTCATCTTCAGCTTACCACGGAAAAGGCCAACAACTGCAACAGCAAACGAAGGCTTCATTTCTTCAGCTTCAGTCAACTTCTTCACAGTGTCTGCCTGCAGTTATGTCAAAGGAATCGTCACAGCACTGTTGCACCAAAGCAGTAGACTTGCAGAGTGCAGAAAAGAAAGCATTTTCACCACCTGCTGCTAATACAGCTGTGCCCAACAGCACTGCTCAGAAAAGGTACCTCAGCTTTTTGTTATTTTCTTCCTTTTTGTATGTTTTGTTACTCTTTTGGACAGAGGATATTCATTTTTTCCCTCACATGATCTTGGTCTATGCACATCGTTACATGTTTGTGGTCCATGACTTACTGCATGTTGGTTTTACTTTTGGATGTCTGTCATGTAAAACTGATTTATGCAGTGTCCATCTCTATTTTTTGGGAGTTTCCATCTGTTTTGGTGAAAGTACAAGCTTTACCATTTCTTTTGAATATTGTTAGCCGTTTTTTTCCTTGCCCTTTTACTTCTTTCTTTTCCTTTTGTTATTACTTTTTATTCAGCTACTCATTAATTTAAGGAAAAGTCGTGTTTGGCTGGTTTTTGGCAAGATGTACATAAGCCACTTACCCTCTTCTTTTACGTGTTAGTCCTGAAGTTTATCTTAATCTTACTTGCTGAACTGTACATTTCATACTTGTTTATCCATTTTTATGATTAAACTTGCCGTTGTTAAAATTGAAACTTGCCGTTGTTAAAATTGAGTCCCTTGGAAAAAACAAGCATGCTTGTACATTTGGTGGTTTCATAACTTCAGAATTCTGATAATTTCCCCCAAAGCTATGGGTCTTTCCTGTAGAAGATGAAAAGATGATGAAAAAAGAGTTTTGTTTAATGCTACTACTTTCTATTTAGTCTTGCTGCTGTTGGATGAATTTGATTAACTGTCTTTCAACTTCAGTTATTTTTTTTTTTTAAATATCATCTTTAAACATCCTTCAATCATTGTATTCCATAAAGTAGCATGTGTTATCTTCTCTTGTTGATGGTCCCACTAAAGTTTTTTATTTGTAAAACAGAACTGCTCCTGCTTCAGTTGTGGGCTGGCCTCCAATTCGTTCGTTCAGGAAAAATATTGCAAGTAGCAGTAATTTGAAGTCAACTTCTGGATCTCAAAATGTGGTCTCTAACAAGATTGCCAGTGAAAAGGCCGTGGAAAATTGCCAGAAGGGATTGTTTGTGAAGATCAATATGGATGGAGTCCCTATTGGAAGAAAAGTGGACCTCAAAGCCTATGATAGTTATGAGAAGCTCTCCTCTGCTGTTGATGAACTTTTTAGAGGCCTTCTTGCAGGTTGTATGCAATAAAATTACTAATTTCTGCTTTTGAATTGTTTATGGTTGACACGGTGGTGAACATGATTGAATTATTCCACCAGTGTACCAAAAGAATGTTGAATTTAGTTTATAAACTCAAAGGGATCATTACGGTATACAATGTCAATAGTAAAATATATAACAATGTGCAATTTGTTGTATGTAAGCACATATTTTATTTTCTTTTTACAAATATGTTGTTCAATAGTTTGAGAATGAAACTTATCTCACAAAATGCTAGGACTAATGGGGTTGGTATAATGGTTTTTTCATGCATAGTACTTTATAATCTGCATTATGTGACTTTGTTGTGCCTAAACGTTAATTTAGGAAATTAGTTTTTCTGAATTTGTTTGTCTTCTGTTTCTATTTTTAGCTCAAGGCGATTCCTCTGCTGGTGGAATTCAGAACAAAGGAGAGGGAGAGAAAGTGATTAGTGGTTCATTGGATCGAAGTGGAGAATATACCCTTGTGTATGAAGATAATGAAGGAGACAGGATGCTTGTTGGGGATGTCCCATGGCAGTAAGCATCATTGTGACTGAATCTGATGCTGTTTATTTTTTTTCCTATTTCCCCTTTTATATTCTTACATACAGTTTGTCATTATTCTTCTAAGAAAGATGAGAGCTAATCTGTTGAATACTTAATTCTTAAATTCTGACAACTGGTAATATCATGTATTCACAACGTATTTCACATTAGCCTCATCCTCCTGAGATCCAAGGAAATGATGTTTTGATGAAGAGAACATGCTACTATTCTCAAATAACACTCAAAAAATGGGCAAATTCCTCATGTGCAACTCCTCTGCATTTTTAATTGTGTGCAGCATGTTTGTGGCCACCGTGAAGAGGCTGCGTGTCTTGAAAAGCTCTGAGATTGCAAAACTCTGTCGTAAGTTCTGATTTTGTGGTATTACGCTAATTTGTTGAAGATTTAAGGTGCTGTTACAACTAGCCACAGTTAAAAATGAGCGTGGACATTTTTCATTTTTCTTTGCAGGTGGGAGCAAGCAAGGGAAGCTCTCACTTGAAGTTTCATTGAAATGAAGAAACAAATGGCTTTACAGCCTTCTCAGGACTTTGCAATAGTTATTGCTTGACATTTATATGGTCAAATTGAATGTAAAAAGAACTGGCAAAAAGGGGGCTGATTTTGTAATTATGACGAACACCGGCGGTGGTTGTATTAGAAGGGCAAGTGAACGTCTTTTTCCCTTGAATTTTTGTTTCTTTTCACCTTCTTGGATTTTGTAGAAAGGAGGAAAAGTCTCTTCTGATATTAATTGTGCATTCTTCTTTCTAAAGCAATTTGTAAGTTTACTGTGGATCATGATATTTTCCTTGTTTAATTTTTTTTTCTAGTCATGGAGTACAACATGAACTTGCATGATTTAATACCTCTAGATGTGGAACCAGAAAATTGGGAAAATCCGGCCGATAGTTTAGATATATATAATAAAGTAAGTGCGGTAAGCTAAAAATGGAAGTTCGGAATTTGAAGAGGAATTCCGAGAAATTAGAGAGGCAGTCAACTTATCTTAATCCTTTGCTTTTCTCAACAACTAGTTTGGCAACTGTTTGTTATTACACCGGAATTCGAAATGAAAATGCCCTGTCGTGCTAAGCTGAAAAGTACATAGTCGGGAGTCACTCCGGAGCCCGGATCTCAGTGTTGCTAATTCTGTTACACAGATCTTGGCGTATGAAAAAGGTAGTCTATGGAATCAATTTGACAAATCAAATAAAAAAGAAGCTAAAAGAAATGATATTTGGGAAACGGAGCTAGATAAGGCTAAGGCGTATATGATGCTGAATTAAGTATACTGAGCGTAACTCTTAGACTAATCTTAGGAACTTTCTTCAAGGTACTGGGAGTGCGAGGCAGCAAGAAGGGCAGCGCCAATGCCCGAACCATCATTCGAGTGCTCAAACGCAATAGTGCTTGAACTAATCCCGAGCAATTCGATCAGAGTGTTCTCTAAGCCCTTTCTGTATTCAGTGTAATGCTCGTATAATCCACCATCCATAGCTATTACAGTCTTCTCCACCGCCCCTGTTGAAGTGTCCTTTCCCATTTTCTTGAGGACACCCAAAATCCCAGCAGCAGCAAGCCGAGCACCACGTGTAGCAATTATGTTGCAGAGCTCAACCACGACTCTCCTTGTTTTTAGGGACGTATTGGAAACCTGAAATACAAGTCAATTGAGTAAAATATACTAATGGGAATAATTACCATGATTTGAACAATGACATTCTTTCAATTGATACAGTGAATGCAATGGTCATGATTTTACTAAACAAAGAGTAGCAGCGGGACTGCCGTACATTCACACATTAATCCAAGATACTGCAAGTTGAAGAGATTGAAATTTATTGACCAGGCATTAAAGGGTTAATGAAGACCGGTCTCTCAATGTCCATCCTTTCCTGGTTTTCCTTAACAATGAAGGTGGAATAGTTCAAATTCTCTGTCCCAAAAAAACTGTCACATCTCAAAATTGGAAGTAACACATTTCATTCTCATGCGATCCTCGTTATATACCAATTAAATGGTCCTACTTTAGTTGAGGGGAAAGGCTTTCTGAATAATTTAATTCATTGAATACAGTCCATGGGATTGTAGGTGCGAAAAAAAAAGGAAAAGAAAAATGTCTGGTTGCTATTTCTTTTCCGAAAGCATCCAACAACAGAACGAGATAAAAATAACATGATTTTGTAAATCGAATTCCAAATTTTACCATTTACCCAATTTTCGTGAGAAATAGGTATACCTCAAATATGTCCTTTAATTTTTTGCCCACCACCTTCAAATCAGAGGATGTGTCATGATGCATTGCTGACATATCAGGTGTCCTGTATGTTATAGCCTCAATAATTAATATTGTTCAGCAAAATCACTTGGGTATAACAAATACTACGAGAATAATGAAAGTACAATTCTGAGATCATAGAATAACATGTGAGAATAGAAAAGTATAATAGTAGCAGCTGCAGCAGATCAGACAAAAAAAGTCAATTTCACAAATTATTCTGAACAGCACAATTTAAAATTAATAACAAAATGAACCACCATAGTTACCTTATCCTAGTTTTACATTATCCTCGTATTATTCGGTCTTAAATATACAGACATTGATGAGAATAGGTCGGAAAGGTGAACACCAGGACATAATTGTACAGCGTCCCCGAAATGGACATCCTCTAGTTAGATAAATATTATCCTTGATTCTTTTTCCATCATTCAGTCGTTCTATCTGCTTATCTAAATTCTTGCATCCCTACTCATTAGATTTTAGAATTGTTAATTTACTAGAAATAAAGATTACAATCATTAGCTGAAATGTTGAAGGAAAAGCAGAAATAGAGATTCCAGGATGGAGAAGAGGTGTTGCAAAGAGTGAATCAAATTTACAAGGACAAAGGGAAACCAAAAAGATAGAGATGCAGATAAATCATTCCGGTTATGTTTCACAGACAAGATGAGGACGGAATAGGACCAAATGACTTATGTAAAGAACTGAAGATAGCAGAGAAGATTTTTGAATAAACTTTGAAATAGTATAAAAGTAGGACGACAAATCACTGTAAGTGGACGCGGGTATGCCCCTAAGAGGTGTAAAATGATTGTCAAAAGCTAAATGAAATAACAAGCTTACAAAAAAAAAAAAAAAAAAGTTGAAAAAACTTGATCAAACCCATCAAACATCAATAGCATTGAGTTCAGACAGATTATTACTGGCAACTGAATATTTATGTCAGCACTGGATGGTGATATAACTCTGCTGGAAGAGATACAATATTCACCTCAGCCAACTGAAGATTAGTTTATTTATTTAACCTCCAAATCAGACAAGGTATCCCAAACTGTTAGGATAGTTCATTCCAAAGTCGGGAAGATGATAGTTTTTAATTCAAAACAAAGTTAGCTTTATTCTTTAATCAAAATACAACAGTTAATGCATTAAAAAAAATTTCCCGACCACAAGTAGAATAGAGCTCCATTGCGTAAAATCAACCCGGAGCCAATTCAATAGAATATAGAACCAACTTAAACAGTACAACATTAAAGTTGAATAATACTGTTCATAAAATCTTCAAGGAATACCTCAATACAAATGGAATCTTCAGATTTGGTGGGACCTCATCACCAAAGAAAGGAGCTTCTTCAGCCATTCTGAGCAGAACTCTCCGCAGGATTTCCCCCAAGTACATGCCTGAAGTTAGCTTTTCAAACACCTGTTAGAATTAATATAATATTTGTCAAATGGCTTTCGTTACCTGTCGATAAAAACTCACTGACGAGACCAAGAGAACATAAAAATTAGTTAGCAAACATGTTGATAAAAACTCACCTGTTCACCAGGATTTAAGCTTTCAGCATCTAATGCATAGTCGTATTCTGTTGAGGGAAGATGTGAAGACTTAAAATTCCCCCACTCCATATTTATGACCTATAATTCAGTAGAATAGAACTTTACCAACCCATTTTAAAAGTTATACCAAAATATAGGGTAATCTAAATTGATACTTGCTCAAGACTGATCTAAGTACCGAATATATTTAAACAGTCAATGTATGTTTATTACAGAGTTGAGCATGTAAGAGTTTGCAAGAAGAGGCCCTGACTAACGAATATATTAACAACTGAGAACTTTGCTGACCATCTCTCCAGATTTAGGAAGGGAACCATGCCACTTAGGAATTGCCTGAGCACGTTCTACATATGCTGCATTGGTCCCAGTACCCATAATTACGGCAATAGCTACATCCTTGTTGGAGAATCTACCTCCAGCTAACGTTCCAATTGTATCATTAACCTATCATCACAATTACCTCACAAGTCAGAAATCAAGAAGAGAACAATTATGGTACTTCAATTACTAAGTATCTATCCATCATATTCCCATTATAAATGACGCATGCGCTTATCATTTGTTACCAAACAACTTACGAGAGCAGTCACGTTAACATCAACACCTTGTCTGTGCATGGCCTTTGTCAATTCAGCTACAACGTCTTTACCAACCTATCTTCCAGGCAAAAACAAGGACACGGGGTCAGAATCAAAAGTTTCCATATTCAATTTGAATCCTACTAATGCTAGTGCCGAAAAATTACTTGAGGCAACAACTAATAAGAAACATTTGGGAGGTTAATGCATAACCAACAGACCAGTTCTATGTTCTGATGCTATTAAAAAAACATGACTTTTGATCCATAACTAAGTGGTGATGTAGTTAGCAACTCTGAGTAATAAAAGGATGAAGCACAACACAAGTGTTAAATGTCATACTTGTGCAATGTTTGAGGCAATATTAAAACTTGATTTTCAAAAGTTTTAGGATGACGTCGACTTTCCTTTGAACAGACCACCCAACACAGAAAAAGAGAAAAAACAAATGTAATTACTGTGTCATCAATAGAGAAGCCCTTTGTCCACCGAATTAGCGTCCCAGAATTTATGGAATTTTGCATTACTGGAAAAGAGAATGTAAATCCCAATTCTCTCTGTCTACCAGAAGGTGGATGATACTTTTCTTCTTCTTCAGTGATAAATTTTGCAAGCTCTGCTGCAATGTAGTCAAAAAGTGCCTGAAATCAAATCATTCTTGTGAATTCAGAGACCATGTTCATGCATACTAGCAAAGCAAGAAGAACAATCAACCAACAGACAGTGTGCAAAGTGCTCACATCTGAAGTCCCAACCATCAATTCAGGAGGTATGGATGCCTCAGCAAATTCTTGACTGAGAATGCCACCAGTTTTCCCGCCCAATTCAACCCGCAACACTCTAAAGTTTGTGCCTCCAAGATCCAGTGCATAGTAAACTCCTTCCTCATCACTGAAGTAGGACTAAACTTAAAAATCGATACAAATATTTATAACGCATTAAAAAATCCTATCTGATTTCATAAATAATAATTAAAAACAATATGCATTGCGGAAATAGTTTTTTTTCTCCAATTCAATGATCTAACACATGATACACTTTATAGAAAAAATTAAAACAATCTATGAATTAATTCATACATGTTGGTCCAATGGATAGATTCCATTTTCATCCTTCATGCATCACTAATTTCTATAGAGAAAAGGAGATGGAAACAAAACCAATTCTAATAACACAAGGGGAATAAACTACAAAATAAACAAATAAAGATCGCATTTTTACAAATTCAGACAAGCTTAAATAGATTTAAAAAAAAAAAAAAAAGGCACACACCCAGTGGGAAGATTCTCGACGTAGCTGATGAGCATCTTCAGCTTACTGCCGCCCTCGGAGGCTAAGCCAGCGTGCATCTCGACGGTCATGGCATCGGCAATTTGCTTAAGCTTGGCCTCCGGTGTCCCACATTTCTCCTCCAGCTCCCGCACCATTGCCATAGCCCTGGTCCACCTGCTCGAGCTCCGCATACGGTGCCTCACTATCAAAACCGCGGCAGCGCACACTGCCGCCGCCCCAATCACCGCCACTCCCACCGCAACCTTTCCCATAATTTTTTAGCACCTAACAAAAAAATCCCTTCGTCCCAAATATCAAATTCAGATTTAACTCAAATGGGATTGGATCGCCCAAAAAAAAAAAAAGAAATGGGATCGGAGTTGCGTAGATACGGAGAATAAATGGATCAAATGGAAGAACGAAAAAGGGGGGAGTTTCTAATGGGCCGAATTTAAAGAGTGGATTTTATTTCTTTTTTTTTTTTTTTTGACTCGGATAAACTAACGAAGCTTAGGGGAAAGGTCGGATTGGGATCTTCTTCTCGTCTTTATTTTATTGGTTTTGTTAAAAAGATCAAGCAACGCATGTGATCCAGGATTCACTGCATGGTTAAGGGGCAGCTGAGAGTCCCGTGTAGAAGCGGAGAGGAAAGAAAAATGTTTGTTTTGTTTTGCCATTTCCATAAGGAATTCATTACGTGTCCACGTGTCTACATTCTGCTTTTCTCTGACTTGCACATTGTCCCGTTACACGCACAGCAAAATCCCCATGCAGAGGCTTTAGGAGTTGATTAGGTGTAAAACTGCTGCAGTTATGCGTAGGTTTATCTATCTTTGATTGATCCCTTCCCAGTTGCAATTTATTTATACCATGTCATTGTTTAAACAATAAAAGAGCGAGTTCCGCCCCAGAAGGCAAACCACCCCAACGAAAAACAAAGGAGAAAAAAACAAAAAGATGGCAAGATGGAAAAGGAAAGGGGAGAGAAAAAATTTGTTTTGCTTTTGTGGGTGTGTGTGTGTGTGTTGTTCTGGGGAAGGAAAGGCGGGGGGGGGGGGGGGGGGGGGGGTAATAAATAAACTAACACATGACTTACTAGTTAATGGAAACGTGAATAAAACTGGGGTGATTCTGATGCCCGTTAATGGATAAATTGAGTTGTCCACTAGTTATTAGTCTACTTTCCCATTACTTGCTAAATAACACAGCCAAACACATTCGCGCGCACACAAGTAGAGAAAGAGGGTCTCTGATGTACCTAATATGAATCATTGATGCCAATAATGTACATAATTTAGTTCAAGCAAAAAGTCCACAAGGCTGCGGTTCCCTAATCTTGATCAAACTCCGCCTAAGACAAACAAGAGTTCCAACCTGCTTCTTACATCCCTCATATCGTACCATTTCTCCAAATACCCAGGTGGAAGAGAACCTTGTTTATAGCTACAATCTGGCTCGAAAGGCATCAAATTACTTGTCGAGGGCATTTAAGAGCAGTGGAAAACGTTGCAGAATGTTGCATCTCTGAGGAAAATAGGTACTGTACACAGGCCACTAAAATGAAATTCAACCCCGCTCTTCAAATTCCTGCCTCACTTTGTTTCATTCCACAGGAATAAAAGCACGAGCACGCCTGGAAAAAAAGAAGGAAATGAAAGCCAGCAATGAACATAATACTTACCCGGCGTGCTGGCTTTCCCTCTTCATCCATGATCCAATACCTAGGCTATCATTCAGTCTAACAAATCATCTTTCATGCTGTTGATGTAAGACTCAACCGGCTGCAAAATGGCCATAAAACAACCAACAGCAGCATAAAGACAAAAATGATAGGACAAATATTCATTCATAATGGAAACAAGCAATCAAATTCCACTGAACTTGCCTTATGACTGTCTTCTGAACAGACTCTGAGCTGACTCCATCCCTAGACTTTAGTACAACTTCATGTGCAGCACTTGGCTTCATATGGAGGAAGAAATAAAAAAAAAAATCAATAAAAGGAAGAAATTAAAGACCACAGAAGCAAACAAAGGCGTAAGTTACAAATCAAAAGCTCAAATTTAAACGATCAGATGTCCATTGTCTAAAAATTACGAAGCCCTAATATTAACTGCTGAAATTTAATAGATGAAGAATAGTGATTGAGAAATGTGGGAAAGAATACATGAACTGAAAAACATAAGCAAAGAAAAGTTAAATCCAAAACCTCTATCTCCTGCAATCCATCTCCATAAAAATGTGCACTATTTTCCCCTCCATTGTTCATAAGCAACTTGGTATCTGATTTATAAGTATCAGTCTGTGAAGATTCCTGGGGTTTGCTCGCACCAACACTTCCATGGTTGCTGTCATTGCTACCTGTGAGACATAGACATCCAAAAACCTTGCTTAAAATTTCACCATCTAGGTGGGCTAATACACTAGAATTTAAGATGCATCCAGCTTTATCATTCCCCACAAAATGGGTCCAACAATCCAACTTACTGATGTCTGCAGAGAACTCTTTATGCCGCCCAACATGGTGCACCTCACTCCTTTCTATGCCAATGCCTAGCATTTCTGCGGTGGTTCCATCCATGTTCGAGCATATCCCATTAACTTCAGCACATTCCTTCACCTTCACAAACACTGCTGACGAGCACTCTTGCAATCCAATGCCATTTTTTTGACCAAAAAGTTCAGGAGAGATCGAATCCCGCCTCTGAGGACTAATTGACTGCCTTTTCTCAGGACTCTCTTGATTGGCATCTGCCCCTTCATTCTCCTTTTTCCTTTTTAGATGTCTTTCAGCAGATCCCGACCTGTAGATCTCACCATTTTCTTGATACGATTGAGCAGTCACCTGCTGATTAATAAGCCTTGAAGTTCGGATCCGTTTATAGCCTTCCGGGAACACATAAGAAGGAATCTGCTTTCTACGAACATGATAAACATATATTTCCATTCCTGGTTTCCAGAAATTATACATAGTGATCTGATGCCTAAACTCATCAACTGTTCCACGTATATCAAATTGCTGACCCTCTTGAATTACCTCTCCCGGTTTCCTCTGCAAACCCATAAAAAAGGCACAATGCGCGCACTGCTTTGAAGAATCCACATAATCATGTGGATATGGATGACATTGTAACTTGCCATATGTGTCGCGTTCAATCTGCAAAAGTTAAGAACAAAGTATGAACGAACAAGTACCGTACAAAGCATAAAAGAACATGCAATTATGCTTCAAAACACTGCAGATAACTTGTCTTTGTGAATAGAGGCTCAAATTAAAAGTTACCGAAGCCTCGTTCACCATTAGTATTTGAAGAATATATAGATTTTACCATCAGAGTCAACTGCCTTAGTCGTGATTCAACCCAGCCTTTCCAGGCCCGCAAATCATCGACATCAGCTGCAATAATATCAACCTGCAAATAGTTTTTATAGCTTTCAAAGAACAAATATGGTTCAAACAAAGAAGTCCACTGGGCTTTATTCAGCTCAATCTCCTGAAAAATGAAAAGAAAGAAAACCCAACAACTCAGCAAACTGTTGCATAATTGCTCAACAGACAACAGAAAATTGGATGTTCTATCTACCTCACAGATCTTGTTACCAAATTGGAACTGCTCCATCATAACTCTTAGGGTACTGGATGAAACATTGTAACTAGAATTCATGCACGGGTAAGCAGGTGTTATTATTGGCATGTGATGACCACGGTCCCAAGGATTTTTCCGAGGATCCCAAACTGAAAATCCAAGTTCATTATCCTCTATTTCACAAAGCATAACAGGATTTGGCCAGCGCCACTGGGTATAAACCCGGAAAAAGCGAGAGACCAACATGCTTGGAACTGCATTAGGATAGAGCTGGCATACACGCGCTACAAGGAGAGCCCAGTTTACCCCACCAAGAAACCCCGTCACCTGATGCAGGTTGCGATGCCCCACATAACAGGTTAGTCAATGACAAACCCAACCAAAGAGGCAACAATTTACTAACAGAAAACTTACATTTGAATAAACACCACGCCGCTTTGCCCAAAACTTTAAGCATCGAAGTGCTGTCCGGAAATTCTAGTATTTGGCAGACAACTCAGACATTTCAAAAGGAAAAAAGTAAAGATGCAAAAGCATTCGTATGGAAGGACATTAGCCCAGCATAATGCATAGTACAAAAAGATTACCTTAACATCAGGAACCAGCTTAAGAATTTGATCTGCTACCCTGCATCCATTGAGACTCCGTCCAGTTGCCTCATCAACATTATGCAAAACAGACACATCGGAAATGTCCAAATCCTGATAGAAGATTAGCAGCCTTAAAAATAAACATAGAAATAAAAAACTTCTCCAAGAACAAATGAATTCAGGATGACGATGCTCCAGAAAGTACAGCAGTAAATCATAGAAAAGCTACATTCGTGAGATCAGTTACCATGCCTGACAACCAACTTACAAAAAAAAGTTAAGCGACGAACATTACAACCCAAATATACAGCAAGATTATCAAATAAAGTTGCCGGTATAAGTACTTGAACCAGGCATCAGGATCTATATAGTATCCCAACTCTTGGAGTACACTTTTTCATAAACTCTTTGTAAGCAGCACCACAGAATGTATAAGGTTATTTTCCTGTTATTTAAGATTTGGAAAGAAAGTAGCCTTTTATATTTGTCATTCATGCAGAACGTATTCTACAGTCATTTTTAGAACCTCAATAAAATACTTAATGGTACTTTTCTAAGAAGTTGAAAACAAAAGATAAATCACTTCAGAATGCAAATTGATCATGCTAATGCAAAAAACATATAAAGTACTTAGATGAGTGGAACATCAGTGTTCCTCCATAGGAGAAGAGTAGGTACTTCATCTACAATCAATCTGCATTCATCCTCCTTAAACTACGTTTAGAATAGAACGGAAGCAGAACAATATTATGACAAATACAAGCAACTTCCTAGAGACATATCTATGCTAAATTGTCAGATAACAGCAAAGAAAGGGCAACAAACATTTGAGAGAGCAATAGAAATGGAAAGGGGGGAAGAAATTGTTAGAAGGGAACATAGACGATGATTAACTACCTAATTTCAAAGGACACCCCACTACAGCATAAATAGTAAGAAGAATGACTGGAAACAGACAGAAACATACTAAACAACATGGGATGTGACGAAGGTGCGGCTTTGTGTGCTTCTAAGCAAAAGACATCAAGATGGCAAGTAGAATAGTAAAACCAACAGAGACTTACATCTGGGACAACCAAAAGGTCAATACTTGCATATAGCAGATCAATCGATATTCCATCGAACTTGAATTTCATAACAGGGACATGAGCATCTGGTACTGGTTGCAATTCAGTAACCTCATCAATCTCGGCCAACATATTGTGCAGTATGTAAAAGAAGTCCTTCAGCCACAGAAAATTGGATATTAAAGGGAGTATGAGTAACACCAACAAGCCTGAAAAGCATCCAAGTTCCCACATTACCTCCCTAGTCGCATATGATGGTCCAATGCATAATGTGTCCATGTCAGCTCCGGGACCATGTACCTAACAAGCAGATGAATTTAGGCATAGTCGCATTATACTACACAAACCAAAACGAGTTATAAAGACTTAAACAAGATAATTAGATAATGCAAGCTGCAATGTGTTTACAATAAGAAGAGATAATTAGATAATGCAAGCTGCAATGTGCTTACAATAAGAAGAAAAATGAACAGCTCAATTTAGTTTCATTTCAATGCCATTAAATCTCAGAAAAAATAACTAATGCACATACAAACAAGCAGGTCTAACGTATTTGCAGGTGAGAGGAGGGGGAGGGCATAAAGTTTCCAATAAGTGAAATTGAGCAAAGACGTTAATCATTAAACAATTTATGGTTGTGAGAAGCAACACTACAAGCATCCATGCAAGTGATTCATCCACACAGCAAGAGATGATAATGGAACAACCATTACAGCACAAAAAGGCTGTGACTTCAAGTTTTGCAGCATCTGTCCACAAATTTTTAGTCTACAGGCTTCTTCCTGTCTAATGCAAAACACTAATTACAAAGCAAATCCTCCAAACTTTCATAAGCTCAAGACCTGAATATAACTATTTTAAACCTCATCAATATTACCAGATGCATCTAATCCATGCACAAAACTCAACCATATAACCAAGTTATTCATTTAGTCCGTAAAGACAACCTTGGCATCTTATTGTTACTTGCAAGCTTATCTCCAAAGCGAGGAGACCAAAAAGAAAAATAAACCCATTTACCCCTAGTCGGTAAGAACCAAAAGTTAGTATTAAAGAATTTGCATCTTCAACCATCTGATCAGAACAGCCCTGTAAGCGCGTAACTTGTTTCACCCAATCCTTCACAATCTGGGGATAAAAAAAAAAAATGTGAACTATTTAACAAAAACATGAAAATCAGTTAACTATAATGTGTAGGGAAAGAAAAAGACTGGTTCATTGGACACACTGTGGTAAAAAAAAAAATTACTACTACAAGTGCAGACACATTGTATCCAAATTATAGTCGCAAGGATGCAACATGAAAAGCATGTCCCCACTTAAAAGTCGAAACTCCAGCTCACTGCACACACATCTGCACTGTCCCTCTCTTTCAATATGCTAACAACACTCAGCGAGTAAAACGGAAAAAAGAAGAGAAAAACAGAGTTGAAAGCAGGTATTCTATAGAAAAATTTTGCCAAACTGTTTTGATCCAGTTCCAATGCTAGATATATTCTTATTTGTACCTTTACAAAAAATGGAAAGAAATATTATGGCATCATTACACAATAAAAAAGTGGGTATAGTTCAAGTTTTATGATCTAAGGGCTGAAGCATCAAGCCTTTGATGAACACCAAAAACCATATTTCACTTCTGCTTGCCAATAAAATGTGTAAATAAACTTAATTAAAATGCACATACATCCTGATTATAATTAAATTGGATGTGGCTTATAACATTTGTAAACAGCTAACAAATCTTAAACTTGTCCCCAAACTTTAACCAAAGATTATAGGTTAGAATAGATATCGATGTACATTAACCCTAAGCAACAACTTGATAGCTATTTATATTTTCAATGATTCTAAACTCATGCACGTGATGCCAAAAGCATCAAAATGAACTACATTTTTCTGAAATTAATGAGCACCACTCTAAAACTAAATCACCAATATAGCATTAGAATAAGCTAGTGCCCAATTTACAATCTTGGCGATTAGCAAATTGAGTACCTCAAACAAATTCAATAATTCCCTTAACTTCAGAAACTAAATTCACTTATATCTGTTTGAACTTGCATTGCTTAGACTTCATATTCAGATTGAAGATCTGATTTTCCAAATCACATTGGGTATAGATACAAACCGGAAATATACCTCTTCTTCTGTAATCCATCTCCCCTTTCATTTTTCCACATATAGTGAGGTGCAACTAATGGTTATAACGCGGTACTGATTTCATAGCCACAGTCACTCTCCAGATACCAATACCAAGCAATGTTATGCTAAACCTTCAAAGCATACCTGTTTAAGTCGGGTTAAAACTTCTTCCCTTTTAGCTGCCTCTGCATTACTCTCGTACAATCCCGAATCTTCCAAAAACTAAGATATGGAATACAAAAATATGAGGCAATTGTAGTACAAACATCAATAGTATTAGTATCTAAACCAATCGAACAAAGCACAAACCTTTTCCAGTTCCTTTGTTCTCAGCTTATCAGCCTCTGATGGCCCTGCCCGGGACAAGGGGTTTGTCACCCCATACTGCTTAGGCGGGGCCGATTCCGGCGATTGCCGCTGCTGCGACTCCTGAGGCAACGAGGGCGACGGCGACCCACTCGAACCATCTGAATTCATCATCTTCAACTCCAATTCTAATCTAATCTAATAGCCTAACCCCGATCCTAAATTCTATATTAATCCAGATAAAAATCTAGCCCAAAATTGGCGCTCAATTAAATCAAAACCCTAAATTCAGATCAAAACCTAATCCAATGAAAACCCCCAAATTAGAGCCAAAAATTGAAACTTTCGCTCAAAATCGTGGATTTAAAACAAACCCTAGATCAAAGGCAAAATTAGCTCAGACCTCGTAAAAAATTATCAGCCGGTCAAAATTGAAAAATAATAATAAAAAAAGACAGAATATAGAAGAATTGAGTTGACTGAATCTATGGATCTGGACAACCCGAAACCCCAGAATTGCTAATTTGTTAAAAAAAAAAGAAAAGAAAAGATAACTTAGCAGAGCTAAGAATTGTATGGGGAAGGGGTTGGGGGATTTTGGGGGGAGAAGCGCACGTCCGCGTTCTAGTGCGACTAGGAATTGGAGAGAGAAAGGGAAAGAGATTTGTTAAAAGGGAAGGAGAAAAAAAAGAGATATTTTTTGTAATTTGGGACCATCTAGAAGGTGGGGATGAATGCTGGCTGATTTTTTTTTCCTCCTACTTTTCTTTTGTGGGGATTGTACTTTGTTTTGATGTTATCGGAGTTGGAAGATGATTTTTGGCGCGGTACTATGGGAATAGCCGAGTATATGTAGGATTGGAAATTGTTGGATTTTTTTTTTGTCTTAGTAACGTTTTTGGTAAGAAAGGTGGTGGTGCTCTGTGTGTGTATGTGTGTGTGTTTTTTTTTTTTTCTGTGGGTCATTGGGAGGGGGGGGGGGGGGGGGGTCATCGACGCCTAGGCAAGAGCAAGGGTTTGGGTGGAAAGACTGGGAAGAATAGTGAGTGGCGTGGGGGGGCGGCGGGGAGTAAGGCTAATTTTTCACTCCCAGAAAAGGAAAGTTTGTGATTCTTGCATTAGAGTCCGATGATCATCCGGCAGGTGAATAATGATTGTGGGTTGTGACTTAGAGGGGACTTCTAACCAAGAAGGAGTGAGAGTGAGGAAGGGGTGTGGATTGTATGTGCATTGAAGAAAACTTCACAGTTTTTGGGACAAGGGGAAACAGGGATAAGGACAAATTTTTTTTTTTTCGAACAAATTTTAGATGTTCTTGTAAGCATTCTTTTGTTGGTTTTGATATGAGAGTGTAGAATAAATTTAAAGGAAATAAAAAAATTTTGACAAAAATAGTTATGCGTACTTCAATAATATATATGGATATATTTCACGTTCTTGGATTGGAAAGAGATCCACGGGCCCATGAACAATTTGAGTTGGTCTCGCTCCTGAGAAGTTGGAAGCAGTAGAAGGTGTGTTTTCGTGATGCTAATAATGGCCCAGAATGATAGACTTCAAGTTATGGGCTATTTTAATGAGGTTGATCTATCGTACAGGGCCCAATTCCCACCAATCACCTGTGACCATGCCTCTCTCGAAAAAATTGGGCGAAAAAGACGCCAACAGCCTGGGCCTCAGATTCTCATGCCGAAGGCCTCTTCAAGCGATGTCTTTTTTAATTTCAAATTTTTAGTAAATCAAGTGAAGTATCCACTTTGATGGCAAGCCACTTTTTGTCTTGGACTATTCTTATCCTCTTGATTTTCATAATGGACTGGGCAGCAGTTCGAAGTGGCAAGTCTTAGCGAAGCACAAGATTGACTCAAGCTCGGCTTTTTGTTTGGTAATTATGGTCCTTGTAGATGGTACATTTATTATTTATGGAACCTAGTTAAGATTTTCCTTTTCTTCTGGTATGACATTATACGTAGAAATTATCAATCCAAAAATAACTCATCCAAATTATCCCAACCAAAGAAAAAGGAACAAGAAACCCAAATGCCATCGACCTTATCGTCATGCTGATCTAAAAACGTTTAATCCAGACATCACAGGTCCATAATAAGTTGCTGTTAAACCAAATAATACTCCATAGAATTTTCTAATATGGGCTTGGACCAGTATGAGTATACTCTACAGCCCTTTGTACACCGTTCTGAAATAAGGATTAAAAGAAACCACAAGCGCATCTACAAGTAAAAGATTGGGCTGGAGACCATGGTATTCAGGGCCATGCCCCAGAAGTTGCAAAAGTTCAGATTCAATCATGTGAGCTTGCAAAGCCCACCCAGATTCCCCCAAAATTGTAGCCGTTACAGCTGCAGCGCCATTGCCAACGGGCACTAAAACTGAGATTCAAAAAATCAATTCCATACTGCTCGCCTATTAGGCTAGTTAATTCTCTCATTTCGCTTCAATCAGCTGGTGTCAAAACTTCAAGAAATCACAGCAGTAAGACAAATAAGAGAGTGAACATTTCTCCAAATAAAAAGCATAAACTTGGGCACTCAAAGCAAGCTTCAAGCCAAAAATGGACGGCTTTGAAAAGGGCTTTTTACCACTAAACCATCCCCCCAAATCTTCTGCATCTCCTAAACATTCATCTTCTGGTAAGCCCTCTTCCCCCGTTTAGCTACCCTCTCATTCGCTTTAGGGGCTATATGCTTCCTTAATTTCGGTTTCTTGAAGTGGTATTTAATCTGTTTGATATTTGAGAAAACAATGAAAGAATTTAAGTGCTTGGACTTAATTGTGCTCATGAAACTTGTTTGCTTATTCAGCCTGAAAAAAGGAACATTTATTTATTTCTTGAATATCTAATTTTTCATGGATTTTATTTACCAAGAAAATTTTTCTTTGAATAAATGCAGGGGAAACCAAGGAGAATTATATAATTCCTGACCAAATTGGTTCCAATTTCAAGTCTCAGAACCTCAAGAAACCAGTTACTAAAAACTTCATGTCACCTACATACTCTGCAACATCCAAGGTCACGGTCCCAAAAAAGAAGATTTTGACTGAGAAAAATGAGTCTTTAACCTCTTCTGACAATGTCCACATTCATACATCCTCAATTCTTGAATCGAGAAATAGTGTACCACGTTCGGTTTCTGGTGGTCCCTCTCACTGTGATAGAACATCAAGTTGTGCTACTTCGGCTTGTAATTGCACCTGTGATACTGCTGGTGATGAGCTGAATACTTGTTTTGTTGATTCATCTTTGAGGCCTTATGATCCTTTGACTAATTATTGCTCCCCAAGGCCCAAGTATCTGCGTTACAAGCCAAACAGGAGGCTTGAGATACTCCAAGGAAGTGGGGTTTTTTATTCTCAGAACGTAAAAAATGTTGACGAAGAAAAATATTTACAATGTGATCAAGAATACTTTACTCCTCTTCAAGAATGTTCTTCACAGATTATGATGGTTAAGGGACGGGATAGCCATAATGATTATCAAGATGCTAACAATGAGGAAGAGGAAGAAGAAAGTGAGGAACTCGAGGAATTGAAAAGCTGGAGTTTGAAAGGATTGCTTAAATTTCTACTTTTGGTAACTGTCATAGGCCTATCAACTCCATATATATCTACTATGAACAGTCCCAGACCTTTGGCCACTGTACAAGCTGGGGGTCTGAGAGATGGCTACCCCAGAATACAGAACCATTTATTTGAAGCTGTCTCCACAAATGTGTACAGTTGTGCATGGAAAAATGGATCAGGAGTGCTAACAGGAGATGGGCAAACCTGTTTTTTGAAAGTAAATAATCATTATGGTAATCACGATTTTGGAAGGCTTCAGATAGATTTAGATGAGGGGGTACTGAAGGAAGGCAAAGATCAGATGGTTGAAATGCTTGAGCCACCAAATGGTCAATTCAAAGACACATGTGATGATGATGAAAGAGATGATGGTTTCAATTGGCCAAACAGGAAATTTGCTGAAATTCAGGAGACAGATGGTGTGTTGAAAGAACTAGAAGAGGAGTCTGATCAGTTGCCAGACTGGGAAAGTGCTGGAACTGATGGAACTGACCAAGAACAGAAGATGTTAGAGGGGGAGGGTTCTGAAACACCGGTACTTCGCAAAAGGATGGATGATACTGAAAGTGCTTCTGGAAATGAACCTGCTAATCTACTTTATCAAGGGGAACTCTTGGAAAATGAGCACAAGACTGATCAATTTGAGGAAAGATTTGGGGAGAAAGGAAATGAGGAAATATATGGGAGTCGACCAGAGAGAGCTGAAGATTGTACTACAAGTATGGAGGATAAAAATTATCACAAGGTTGAAGAAATGGACAGAATATCTGTGGAAAAACCTGCGCAGGGTCCGGTGAAGACAAAAAGGCATATATTCGAAGCTACTGCTAGCAATGCGGATGATGAAAATTTTGATTACACGGAACTTCATACCGGCGGGTGTGAAGTAGAGGTGAAGTCAATGCAGGTAACAAATAATGTGGACTTCGGACCAATTCCCATAGCTGCTGCCATGTTTTTTTTTTTTTTTTTTGTCAAAAGTCAAAATATGTATTGATCATTGTAGAGTTCTGTACAACAAAAGAAAGGGGACAACTGGCCCCAATTACAGTTCAGGATCATGGATCCATTGAGGGAACGAATTTTCCCACAAGACATAGTCCTTAAGTTGCATTGCAAATTTCGCAATCTTACTAGCTAAGAGATTGTTCTCTACACTCGTCTGTTGAAAAGAACAAAGGTGAAACATCGAACCGAAGTCCAAAATATTTTCTATAATGGTCCCACTTTTTGCATCCTTTGCATCTCTCTGGATTAACTTCTGCATTATTCTGCTGCATGTACCTTGTACCATTATCTCCTTCCATCCTTTTTGTTTAGCCAAGAATAACGCCATCTTCACCGTATTAGCCTCCTCCATTTCTTGATCAGCTTCTCTGTGTTCTGCTGCTGCCCACACCAATTTGACCTGGTCCGTGTGGTCCCTGGCAACAATACTAAATCCTACCTTTCTTCGTTGGAAACTGATGTGGGATGCAACATTGATAACCATCCCTCTGTAGTCCCGTACATCTCTTCTCGTGTTCTGTTGCTGCTCAGATGTTTCCATCTTGTTCTCTTCTTCTGGCTTCTGATTTGCATTCTCAAACTCCCCCCACTCCTCTAGTGCTTTATCTACGACTTCCTTCCTATTTGTATCTTCCTTCCGAAATCTACGTGTATTCCTTCCGAAATCTGCTGCCATGTGGTTCTATGTGTTTTCCATTACTCTGGCGTCTCTGGTATACTTATATGCTCTAAGGCCAATACAAGCTCGTCTACATGATTCTCGCCTTGAAGTTCCAGAGAGAAAAGAGAAACTGATTCAAGTACATCCTAATGTAAAAGTTGTGCATACGAAAGGAAAAGCCGAGTCTGCTGTTAAACACTCGTCTGTGTATTTGTCATTTGAAGAAGCTACAAATAGCTTTACGCATGCACCAGATGTTGAGTTGCTCGGAGAGTTTGTGATTGGAGAATTCAGCAGTTCTCTTGGGAGTTGTGGTCGGAATGGCAAGACGGTTGAATTTGAGAAGAGCAGTAATTACCATTTCGAGTTTGGAGTCCCGAGTTCAATCTGTTGCTCAAGCTCAGACACTGAATGTTTCAAATACATATTCTCCTTCTTATGGAAGCTTTACTGCTGAAACGATCATTTGCAGAAAACAGGTAAAATTTTAACCAATCCAATACTGCTAAACTTCTAAATTTCCACAAATTTTCATTTTTCATTTAACCAGTCACTTAACTTTTATGCACCTTTAACTGTACCTTTGCAACTTTTTAGTTTGTGCACAGAGAGGAGGAAGGGAAAAGAGGGAAAGAAAGGAAGAGAAAGAAGACGATGGAGGAGAAGGGGGGGCGGGGGGGTTCTATGTCATAACATGGAGGCTACATTCACTTTTTCCTGACATTACAGAAACTTAACAGATGCATTACAAAAAGGAATTCACCTAAACAGAAGTTTTTATCTTTGACGCTAATTAGTTAAATAAGGCAAAAGAAGTAATCCAAGCAGTTTTTGTACCTTTTCCACAGAGAATAATCACTGGTATGCAATGCCAGCAGGCAAAACTTTTAAGAATTGTAGGCATTTGGCTTTTCCAGTTTTCTTGATTCCAAAACATGTACTGTTTTCTGGTGTTGGACTTGTTATCTCTTGTCTACTGGGGAACAAAACCATCTTGAAATAATTTTGTATGTCAGGTACTCAGGTTGACTGGATACATCTTTTATAGCCTTTATGTATAACAACCACGGATTGCAAAACCATCCTTCGAGCACTCACAAGAACAGTGATTTCAAAGCAAGTTTTGACTTTGATTTCTTGGTGAAACAGGGAGGCGAGGATGGAGATGTGAAGCTAGTCACAACTCCAGTCACAACTCCAGTGAGACGATCTAGCAGAATTCAGAACCGTTCAATCACATCTCCATAAATTCTCTCACACACGATTGCTTCCTTTTTCCCTTCATGAAACAAGCTTTCTGTTGTTTCAGCATTATGCACCTTCTCCTAAAGAACTATTAGCAGTTGTCCCTTATCCTAGGGGAAAAAGAAAGCAGGCTGTAATTTGTAGAACAACTTTATTCTGCTTCAATTGAAATTCATTTGGCTTTATTTCTCTCATTTTACTCTTTCGTTATACTATTTCTAACTTAAGAGTAAAGATGACGTGATTTCTGCTTCCAAAATGCTTGATATTCAAACGATTAGTAGAAGCGAAAAAATGTGAAACAACTACCATGCGTATTGGTTTCCTTTGGTTTCCGGACAAAAAATAACTAGTAACAACATGTCCTTATACCATTTCATCTTTTTGATCTCTTAAATTTTGCCCAAAAATGGAGGAAAAAGGGTGATAGGAACCTCCTTCAATCAATATACAGTTTTGTGTATTCTCTTGGAGAAACATGTTTGAAAATATTTTAAAAGCCAAGAAAAACTTTCCTGGCACCATGCAACACAGGAACATGATTTTGCTGGAAAGTAATTGGGCGCTTTATCAAGCATCTGAAATAATTGAGTACATATGATGAACAGAAAAAGACGGTAAGTTAAAGCGTGAGTCTCCAAAATACGGATTATAAATAAAAATTCGTGCCATACAACATTTCTCTGCCACTTCGGTTTCCTTTAATCTACAAGATTTATTCTCTATTTTCCTACCAAAAATCCCAAGTTCTTTTTTTTTTGTTGGGGGGGGGGGGGGGGGGGGGGGGGGGAGAAATAGTTGACATCCCAGCACCTGGTTTATCATCCCAAGTTCTTTTTCAAAGGAATCTGTGGGGGCCTGCAGCTACCGTTGGTGAAACTTCCTCTTCTAATTGGAAAATATGATGAAATTGAACCTCTTGAAGTTTTCTTGGAAATAACAGCCTTAGGAAGAGTAAATGATTTGTAAGTATCCAAGCCACCTTCAAGACTCTTGCTTCCCTTGTATTTCCTCCTATAAGGTGATTCTTTCTTTGCCAGATCTTCTATGCTTGTCACCCTTGACAAGCATGTAAAAGTCTGAGATTTTCCTTGATAAAACTTTGAAAGCCCCCTCCTATTAGTAAAAAGAAAAAAAAAATTGGTACTCCAGTTAGGATAAAATAAATTCTCGAGAAAGAACAGCAAATCTTTTCTAAAAAGAAAGAAAATATTAGTTCTTGAAAATTCTCAAGAAATAACTTACTTGATTGGCAATTCTGCCATGAGCTCAGACAAGTCATATAACGCTCCACTAGAATTTGAGGATGATGAGCATGTAGCTGACGAACACGCATCATCCCTCGTATCATTTGAAGAACATGATCCATTTGAAATTGTTGAATCTTCATGAATGGAGGATATTGAAGGTGATGATGATGCAGCATCAATATTACTCCCGCAGTTATCTTGATCTTCATTAAACATCCAGGGATCTCTATTCTTCATATCACCACTATTATACTGAGATGACCATATATCTTGAAACTTTTGAGTTTTCCCTTCTCCCATTTTTGGATTAAATACGAAAAATAAGGGCAACAACGAAGAAGAAAAAGATCAAGAAACTCTTAGACCAATCAAATTTTGATCAATCTTGGAAAGTTGACACGTTTCATGTACATGGCTTTTGAAAACCCCCCAATAATCATTTATATATGAACTTGAGGCTTTTGGATTAGTCGGTAATACATTCAGAAATCATCATGACAGCTTGTAGATAGAATTTTCGTGATCTGTAGATAGGATAGAGACACATGCAAAAGAATGAGAGTTGACATGTGAAGCGTATTTTGTTTTTGACAAACGACTTAGATAAGCATCCTCGAGTCCTATCACTTGGTAGGAAATTAGGAATATTCATTTTTTCCTTTTTCTTTGTTTTTAAATTTTTTTGTACTTCTTGCCGGATAGACTCAATTGATCACAAATCATACACAAATAGTTATCTCATATGTACATGAATTCAAGAAACATAGGTTAAATTTTTATTTTTGTGCATATTATTAGCTACGGTTTAATATTGGATCGCAATAAATTACATTTAACAAGGAAAAGAGGTTGCTATAAGTTTTTATTAGATCTACATAAAAATTTTGGGGGGTCAAGATTCATAAATTGTCTCGGTTGTTAAATAAATGAATACGAATCGTTGCATGCAAGTTGATGAAGTTTGCAGTAAATTTAGTGGACCGCGTTATATCTTGATATAGGAAATGTGGTTACTATAATTTCGCTTTCGTTGCCTTATCTACAGATTCGACATTATCTTCTCCCATCCATGGTTTGAAATGAAATGAATTCTTGACTTATGGAATTGTAAATAGTTGTCGTACGTTAAAGAGGATAAGCTCTGCTGTGTGAAACCCCATCTGCTGTCCGAGTCACCATCTCAGCCTGCCCACAATAAATCATGACTTAATGGATTATCAGTATCAAGGTATATTTATATTATTCTTAAAGATTAGAATGAAGGAAAGTTTATGAAGGGTCAATGGGATTCTAACAATTTAGAAATATATTTTAGATAACTATTGACAACATTTTCCCCAATCATGCAATCCTAAACAAAAGCTTTAGTAGTCTAATGTGATGAAAAAGAAATGTAGACCTTTGACGGGAAGACATCCGGGGTATTCTAGCATGCCCCATACCTTATCCTACCGACCACTTTTCTTCGCAGTTTTTGATTAATTGCCTTACCTACGTTAGTAGTCGATCAGATGAAATTTTTTTTCCTTTTATTTTCGTTATGGGTCCTTTGAAGACATGATGAACACAGAGAAATAAGTTCCACATAAATACCCACATTATTAAAGGTTTTGCACATTAAAAAAGTTGCTTGAGCTGCTTAACTTTGGCTGTGGAAAACGAAGATCATGTATCTAGCTTTTATATATCCAATCTCGGATGGGACTTCAGAAAACCAGCATGGCTGTCATGGTGAAAAACGTTTCTTGCGGCTTTGAAATTTATGTTGCTAATAAGCTTATATATCCAATCTCGGATGGGACGTCAGAAAACCAGCATGGCTGTCATGGTGAAAAACGTTTCTTGCGGCTTTGAAATTTATGCCGCTAATAAGATGCGAGTTCCCCAGTTGGGGACAGTAGTTGAAACGCGAAAGTCAAAAATACACGGCTACTATACATGTTTTAGTGTTCTTTCGACCTTTATCATGAAATTTGGATAAGAACATCGAAAGATATCAGGTGGCATAATCAACATTTTGATTTTTCTTTTGACCGTTGGGATTATTGACTTTTAGTTTAAACATACTGTGGACTCCAATCAAACTTCTTAGGGGGCGTTTGGTCCGCGGTATCGGAATCAAATTTGAGAATCAATCCCAATGTTGGTGTTTATTAATCAAAAATTAAAATTAGGAATAAGAATTAACCCCTCATTTAGTGGGTTTTGCAAAATTCGACCTAAATCGGTGGGTTTTGCAAAATCCACCGGTCAAAATTTACGAACGATTCTCGCAATCGAACGTCCGCATGGATCATCCTGACGTCCGGAACCTCATCCGGATATCATCCACATCAATACTGCATGTTCCAGGCATGCGGACGTCCGGATGGTCCATGCAGAAGTCCGAATGACTTACGGATATAATTCTGATTCCCAACAAACCAAACAGTAATTATAGTAATGATACTTATTTCAGGTATTGAACTAAACACATGTATCAGGAGTTTCATTCCAAAATCAAGAGTAATGATTTCAATTTTGATTTCGATTTCGATTCTAGAGTGCTAACCAAACACATCCTTCAGCATCCAAGGGACAAAGAAAATTTAATCCGTAGGAAAAACAAAAAGAAAAATATGAAATTGTTAGTTTAACAATTTCCCCTTTAGTATCTGTTAGACAAGGTTTTTCTCAATTACAAAAGACAAAAAGAAAAAAAATAAAGGTGAGCTGTGCTGGTTTAATAATGAACCTATTGACAAGGAGATAGGCTGCATGGAAGGTCAAATATGCAGGCAGTCAGGATTTCAATTTGGATTTGAGTAAAATAGGTTTCTTCCCTTTTCTCCAAATTGTCAAAATATATATATATATATATATATATATATATATATATGCAGGCAGTCAAGCAAATATATTATTTAATGAAGTTGGCAAGAGACACGTTAGCTTTTTTTTTTTTTTTTTTGTCAAAAGTCACTTTCATATATATTTCTATCAAAAATACATATAATTACAATTAACCGGCAACTGCCAGAGACACGTTAGCTAAGCAGGCATTAATTTGTGAGGTCTAAACCTCGTTCTTTCTAAAGGGAAGAGTTCGATACCATGGAACAAAGCAATCAATCCCGTGTCGGACTGGGCTTCAGTCCACGTAGTAAGCAAACCGCCATTTCTTACGATTTGATTTATCTTGTTGAATTTATCTAATTCTTCTAAAATCTGTTTGTGGTCAGGTTCATAATGGGCTGTTTAAGATAAGGATTAAGACTTTCTTGTTGCTTACCCGTGTAGTTAGGTAGAAATTGACGTCTGCTCAGACCTCTGCCCTTCATTCAAAGAAGATTCTGTTGTTCATCAAGGTGGCAGCCTCCTAACTCCTCCCACAGTCAAAAGGCATGAACATAAAAGCAGAGAGTTGCCTTTGAATGAAATTAAATACCCTGTTTAATATTAGTTATTAATAAGTGATAATGTTCTAGAGCAGGACTGTACATCATTACATTTATTGATAACGGAAGATGACGACATACAATAGCGCCCCAAGACATAATGTTGGATCCTTTGAAGATGTAATCATACTTGCAAACCACCTAAATATTCCAGCTCTCACTCCAATTTCAAGCACCTACTACTACAACAGATCCATACCACGATGTAATCATACTTGCAAACCACCTAAATATTCCAGCTCTCACTCCAATTTCAAGCACCTACTACTACAACAGATCCATACCACTTTTGTATATCTAACACATGTCTATATAGTTGATAAAAACAAGTCCCTGTTGTAAAATATCCAATCTTCCCGCTGAAGCTTTGTTGTTCTCCAGGTGATTCTATGACAAGGGAAAGGAAAATAAATATGTTTTTCTCTGCAAAATTGGTGCCATGAAAAGGGCCAGATAGGACATTCACAAATAGATGATCTAAAATATTGGTTCATCTGCGAAGCAAAAAGTACATAGCATTAGCCATTTGCTGAAAGAACCACTGTACAAAAATGCAGTCCTCTATTGGTGCAAGTAATACTAAAGATCATATCAAAGATAAAAGTCAATACCATCGTTATCATCACCCATGTTAAAGTCATCTTCATCGTCATCAAAATCAACATTCTGCAACAAAGTTCAGAGTTTTAGTGCATCTATTACTAAATATATGTATAAGATCTTTGCTACTAATGAATGGCATCCAAGCATAAGATGTAGTAGGATGATCTGCGTTTCCAACAATTCATACTTCCCATCCTTTTCACATAAGATGGAGATATCAGTGTCAACTGTATAAAAGCAAATACCAACTGTTTTTAGTACCTGATTATAATCTCCATCATCACTATACTCTTCTTCTTCCTCTTCAAGTCTTTGATCTTCTTCCTCCTCTTCATCTTCTTTTTTCTCATTCACTTCCTGGCCCTATCGCATTTGAGGTGAGTGGAAACCACCAAAAAAAAAAAAAAAAAAATGATGACCAATTGATGGCAAGTGAAGAAAATCAGTACAAAAACTAATATTCATTTTCTCAAAGATGCTTCTCATTTCTATTATACGAGTTTACTGAACAAAGAAATCGGTTTCTTTTATCTCTGCTTGGTATCTGAGCGTTTCTATCATATGAGGGAAAGCAGTAGCATTGTTACCTGATGCTTCTGCTCAAGCTTTTCAAAGACATCCAACTTCTGCAAGTCTGTCACATAAAAATGATAGTTGGAATGAAACATAGTTACTACCGTCATGAACAAGCCAATGTTATTAACAAATTAAGACTCGTAAAACACACACACACACAAAAAAAAGAAGATCTACCACAAGGTCAAAGTCCAATTATATCTCTTGGTTTTTAACAGAACTGGTTTCCAAGAAGCAATTTTTAACATTTCTCTAGTACTGATTTCTTTTTGTATTCCAATTTAGACAAAAGAATCTGTAATTAGACACCTGAGGATAAAGAGGTCCATACACTGAGACTAAAGGAACAACAGGCAGCCTGCATTACACACTGTAATGATTGGAAAGAAGTCGACAATAAGAACAGAAAGAGTTACTATTTACTTGTAAGATCTATATGACAACTTATCTCCCTCTAAAAGAATCGTCCAAAGATATCTATTAACTCGCACTTCTGACAAGACAGAAAATTTCGAGAGATAAAACTGCAGACTCAATGATAGATTCTATTCCCTACAAACTACATTGATGTGGATGATTTCCTTTGCTTCCCTTGAGTTTTACAATGCAAGTGTAGTTTGAAGACATTGTACATCATCAAAATCTAAGCCATTCATACTAAAAAAAGGTTAAAAAATCAATAATCAACTTCACCAGAAACTAATATAAACCAAAAAGACCAGTTTCAAATGGTGTGTCAACTCATTTTCCTCCGAACTATGAAAAATATAACCCTAAACCATCTTAAGCTGACCACAGCCAAAGTCCAAGAGCCAAAGAACTCAAAGACCTGAGAACACTTGTAAGAATAAACAAAGAAGCAACAAATTGTATTCCAATTATTTATACCTGCTTCTGGGTTCCATCTCACTCTTTTGACACCTTGCTTCTCCTTCTTCTCGCCTGTTTCATCCATCAGCAGCAAGAAAACCAGTAATATCAAAAACTAACTACAAAACGGAAGTTATGAAAATCAAAATGATGCATACGGCAAATGACAAGTTTATACACCATTTCCAGATCCCCAGAAGCGCCGAGAATAACAAACCTTTAGCTAGTTCTGCAGGAACATAATCAGGCTCCATTCTTATAAAGTGTGAGAGTGGCTGCTTTGAACTGGTCTTTTGTGATTTACGGTCTGAATACTTTTCTATTTCGGTTCTTTGAGTTTCTACAAGCATAAATTCAGGAAGAAACACGATAAATATATCAATAACTTTGCATAATTATATGTTTTCTCTTCACATGTCCTATTGCTCCATCAAAAAAATCTACTCTTGAATGCTTACTCTTTGAACCTCCACTTTCGTCTTCAACATAATAAGGAGAGGAATTCCAGTATCTTTGGAACTTATGATACCAAATAGCTAAGGATGCATTCACTTTCACGCCGGCTGCAGTACCTAATTCCTCAATTTCCTGCAATTACAAAAGAAACAACTTACACAAACTGGACAACCAAACTGACTAGACACGTTAGAATCATTAGCTGAGCACTAATAGATAATATAATTTCATGGGGACACAATAAAATTTTGTTGTTACAGGGCCTGAAACGACCTTTATCTAACCAAATAAATTTCATAAATGAATGTGTATTACAATTCTAGGATGTAGAACAATAACCTGGCTTTAGAGATGATTTTGGAGATTAAATATACAGAGCTTCTGCCCACATATGAAATTGAGAACCAACATACAAAATAGGAAATCCACAGCATTTCTCCAGTCAAATGCAATATTTCCCATAAATGCATATCAAATTCTGGTTTTCCACAAGACATTCAATTAATCTTAAAGTTAGGAATAATTACTTTAAGAGACAGTATGCCCAATTGTCTGTACATATAGATTTATCATCAATTAATTAAAAGCTTTCTTTTCACTTTTAATAAACTACACTTCTTCTGCCACACCACCAATCTAAACAAACTCAATTGTTCCTTTCCATAAGCTGAAATTTTGCACTGCAGTCACATGATTGACAAGAATTGTTCACGACAAAGAATGGAAAACAAGCAAAAGATGAAAACTAAGCACTTGATACGCAATAAGAGGCATTAACTTAGGTATAGTTACCGGAAAGAGTTCAAATGGCACTTGCTTGGCAGCACGAAAGCCACCACCACCAAAACCACCACGACCTCGCCCACGCCCTCTAAAAGCCATATTTCAAAATATCCTTATTCTTTTCTTCGCTCAAGAAAATAGGACAAAAAGTCACATCACAATCCCCAATAAATCCAATTAGAAATATGACATGCACAAAGGCCTGCTCCGTATAATTAAAAATGTAATCAATGAATAAAGTGGTTATGAAAAACCAAACTAAAATGTGGATAAAGCACAGTTTTTCAATAAAATTTGTCGTCATTTTGACAAAAGGGTCAGGGAAATCTTTTCCAACATTTTCTTCATTCTCTTTTCTTTGTATAAATATTTAATTAAATTTACAAGAGGCATCACTAATAAGTAACTGCACGCGACAAGCTTCATACCTCTTCAGAAAATCAATCAAATTTCTGTCGAAGATTGAAACTTTTTCCCTATTCAGACTCACAATTCAAGAAATTGTAATTTCAGTTCTCACCTTTCATCACTGAAAAAGTACTAAAAACCATAGAATGAAAAACATGGGCTCGACAATTATGTTTCTGACAATTCAATCCTCTGATTATAAACTTAAAAATGGTAGTCAATAGAAAAAGAGGGACGAACCTTAGTAAAGGTAGCATATTTGTAAAAAAAAAGCAATAAAGAGAGCTGGGAAAATCTACTTTAGCCATAAACATATGTAAAATTATTCGAGTAAGAAAAAAGAAATTGATGAAAATTTACCAGTCAATGCTTCCTTTGGCGTTGGAAGAAGATGTCCTTTGTGTACTCGTGTTGGTTTTCTGGTGTTCTGTTTTAGAAGGAACAAACAAAGCATGATGGACTCCGGGTAGACTGACTTCAGGTTAATGTAAGTAATCCTATTCGGATTTTTTTTTAAATTAAAAAAAAAAAAGGGAAAGGGCACTAGTGCGTAGCATGTTTGAGGTTAAAGATGGACCAATGCACTTCCTGAGACTATTTAATTGCCATTATTTTTAAGTTTTTTAAATCATTCGATAAAGATTTTAACCAAAACTAAAAAAAAAATAATTTTTAATTAGTAGTTAGTAAATATTATTTTGACGCAACAGCTAAAACTTCGGATTAACAGTAAAAAAACCTCCTTTGCATTTTTACTTTGTAGCTACGAGATTGACTAGCCTGAAAATTTATCGTATTGTCATATAAACCTTCCTTTTTGTTTTGGGACAAAAAGGGATATTAGGTTCCAAGTTCCAGCCCTCAACTTTGAATCTTAAATCCGACCACTCTATCTTAATCATTTTCTCAAAAACAAAAAAGAATACCAATAACCTCATATCAAATGGCAATGTTTCAATAGTGATATTTTAATCAACATAATCACGAGGACAAAAATTGTGCCCCAACTAAGGTAACTGTTTTCTAAAAATGAAGGTTAAGAACTGATTCAATGTCCAACAAAATCTGTAAATTTGGACAAATGATGCCACTTTAAAGTCACAGCCACAAGCAATACTTAGGTGTCATGTTAAAACTAGGAGAGCCAAATTTCTAAGTTAAGACACTAAATTAGGTAAAAAGCACTGCTGCAGTACACAAATTAGGAGAGCCAAATTTCTGTTTATAGCTTGCAAACTGCAAAGTAGTCCTAAATTCTGATGCATAGTAAATAAGCCAAAAAAGATCACAGTTATATAAGCTTAAGGAAATAGGAACCTGAAATCTGACTCTTATGTAAAACTAGGATGAAGTTATACCATAAGATTTTCTTTTTTTCTTATACCAAGTTCGTTTACACTGACTACATTGGAGAATAACGGTTTATGCAAGTATACACCAAATAATTCTTACGAGAAAAAAAAAAGGTACTTGTAAACGAAGTTGTCATTTGTCGCAGTTCATTGTCATTTGTTCAACCAATCTCAACTCCCCTTACATCATCACCTAACCTAAAATATGCCAAAATTTAACTTCGAATGCCAACTTTCTTGTGTTTGCTCAGTTTCCAACTAATTGTTTGTGCCAAATTGTATATTATCTTCAAAAGTCAAATATTCAATTAATATATACAGTTTGTATACAGATTGTTGTACTCCTATTGTTGCGGTATGCCTTTAAATATTAGTAAAAATTGCAGCAGAAGATGATTTACTAGTTTGCTTAGCCTCGACTATCTTGGGATCAAATTATATACCATTTACTAAACTCACAAGCCAAAATCATTAACCACAAAACCCTTACTTTGATTAAAGAGAATGAGGTTATTATTTTAATGACAAACAAAATGTTTGTCCCTGCCAATGGATACAGCAATAGTTCAAAATGACTTAGCAACACAGAGGACAATAGATGGCCATGTATTGTTTCCTCTCAGGCCCCATTGATAAGAGCACACATATAAAAAGGATAACAAACAACAGCAGATGTGGTCAGAACTAATCAAAACATATCCCACTACATTTACTTTGCAATCCATACTGGGAGTGGGGAAATACCGAACTTATTGGTGAAACACAAACATAATACCAGTTGTATTAGGACTCATCTCCATGTGCTCACACAAAAACACCCACAAAGCAGACCCTAAGCACAAACTAAAGCTATACAACTCACAAGTCACAAGACACCAATGATAACAAACTAGACTTTAAAGACAAGATTTGGTCATGGATGAGCATCACACGTTCATGATGAATCTTGAGGGGCCCCCATTCCAAATGAGTATATATTCAATGTAATGGCCGACTCTAAAGCAAAAGGCTTAAAGCAAATTTTGAAAGCTGGCAAAATTATTGGAAAAACAAATAAATTTCCATATTAATATCACGAAGAAGTGAATTTACCTATCAGATATCTGTTGTTGAAGAAGTTCAAATCGACAAAAATCCTTGATCCTGGATTTAGGCAGTATGCTGTGGGAAATTTTTGAAATAGAAAGTCATTACAAGTATAACCATATTTGTAAGCATTTTTATGCATCTCAACATCTCCTTCCAAGCTTATATACCTCGTGTAAAAAAAATAAAAACTTTTCCATTCAAACATAACATCATCCACATTGTCAAGACATCCATAATTCTTCAATTAGAAAATACAACAAGGTAGCCGGTAACAAAGTTAATTCAGTGAGGACCAAAACATCACTTTCAACAAAAAAATAACCTCTCTCCAGGCCTCCACACATCCAGCATATAGATAAATGTAAAGCAGAAACACAAGTGGTAAGGCATGGGATATTTTGGAATGTGTTCAAATATTGTGACATAACAAGACTCATTATTTTTCTTTTATTTTAAAAAGATCTGTATCCCACTTGGTCTGAATTTAAGCTCAAAAAATCACAACCACAAATAGCAAAAGATAAAAACAAGAACATATCATACGGATCTCTTTTCAAGGGCTCAATTGTCCTGTTCTAGACAATTCAGAACACAGTCAATCCCTGTAAGATGGACTATCTATGGACAATACAGTATCAGCAGTTGTTCTCAGAGAGGTTTCGAGTACCTTCTGTCTTTCTAATGTTCGAACCAAATACACATCCATAGAAGGTCATTGCACATTGAACAAGATTTAAAAACCCAACACACAACTAATAATCTAATTGCAGTCATTTCTTATACCATTTGCATAATTTGAGAGGTCAATTGGACATAATTAACGTTTATCAAGTGAAAATTAATTACCACAGCATTCGTATATTATGAACAGAATTATTAGAACAACAGGGCATAATCTCCAAAATGTTTTAGTTTCATCTGTATTTGAATGGAGCTTTTTCAACACCGGAACATTTACAAAGTCACAGGTTCGATGTTTAAATTAAACATGACCAAACACAAAACTTTTCAACTCAAATTATTTCGGAATCACAAACTAAATCAACATTAACCGCAGAAAATAGCGATTTGGGAAAGTTGGGCGAGCTCAAAGTGCATACACACAACAAACTAAAAAGGAAAAAGAGGGAAAAGAATTCACAATGCTTTCTCGGTGACGATTCTTTAGCCGGCGGTGGAAAATTCCAGCACTATTTTTTTCCCGGCTTCACTGTTCTTCTTTTGTTTCCTTCTTTTACCGTAAGTTGAGAATTTTTTTTTCTTTTTAAAGTAAAGGTGGGCCCAAAAAGGCAAATGAATGGAAGCGAAGGAGGACGATGGAGGAAGGGATTGACAGGGAAAACAATGGGAAGAGGGATCGTTCAGTAAAAAGAGGATGACGGCGATCTTGGCGGAGAAAACAATACGTGAATGAGAATGAGCCGTTAAAAGCTCCCCTCCTGCTGCAGGTTGGGGCTCAAACGCACCTACAGCAGCAAAGAAAGATTGTATTAAAAACTTCAGAAGTTGCACACAGTGTTTCTTACGGTGGTCCAGTACTATTGGCTCCTCAGGTCAGTTAGACCATTCTATCTTAAAATAAGTTAAAATTAGATTAGAACATTAAATTCTTAAAAAAAAAAAATAAGACTCGTTCTGTAAAAACCGGGCCCCATTCCGAAATAGGTTAGATTGATATTTGTTTCCTTTTGTTTTGAAATTTACATAGTTTGACAATATTTTGTACTTATATTAAATCCTTCCTTTATTTTGTATTGGATCATTTATATTATATTTTGTGTTGGATCCTTTATATTATATTTTGTATCGGATCATAAGTCCAATCCTTCCTTTATTGTTCAATTGCAGCATTGCCACTTGTTATTTGCAGACTGAATAAAATTCGACAGAGCTGCATGGAACGAAAGAGGTCAAGCAAGACTACATTGAAGTCAAAGCCCAAAGGAGATAAAGTGATGAAGATCATGAACATTAGGCTTGCCAGTTATGGCTTCAGAGGTTGCACTGCCGAGGGAGGCCAACTCAGGCAGCGTAGTACATTGGATTTGGCAGCTTGTTGGTCCCAAGTATCTCAGCCCACTGATCTCCTATGTTTCTATCGATTCTGTACCCTGCAGCTACAAGCTTATTCCTCTCTTGGGATTTAAAGACTAGATTGGTTACTTCTGGGCCATTTGTTTCCGGCCTGCAATCATGCACAAGAAATTGCTTCAAGGATTGATCACGGCTAAAACGAAATGACTATTTAAAATTTGCATATCCTCAAAGTGGATCCGATGTTACATAGGTACTTGCCTAACAGCTTTTGCTACATAAGTACATGATTATTGTCACTGCTGTTGCTATATAATTTTACACGATACGTAATTTACACTTCGATTTACAAGCAGTGAATTACTTTTTCTTCCAAATAGGAACCAAACGAATCTGAATGCAATCAAGGTAAAATATTTTAGCCTGGCTAAGGAGTCGTAGTAGGAGAAAGTAAATTACTTGAGTACGAGCTTTTCCCATGTGTAGTATCCAACTCTCCTCAAGTTGATAACCTTTCTTCTCTATAATTTTCTGAGAGTCCAGTGATGAAAACTGCCTTAATTCCCAATGTGACCAAAGTTTCGTACATTCTTAGAGTTGCCGGAAGTGCTGGCGCTTTTGCGGATTGAATATATTCATAAAACGATGTTTCGTTCAACCCTTTAGTCCTGACAACACCCACCGAAAAAAAAAAATCATCACAAAATAATTACTAATTATATTGTTGGTCCATTAACATTTAATTAAGGGTTTTTATCATTTTACCCCCTTAAACAATACTCCAACTATTACTTTAGTCCTTAAAGTTAATTTTCAGTCACTTAAATCCATTGGTTAAATTAAAGCACATAATTGACCATTTTATGACAAAAATACCCTCCCCTCATATTTTAAGTATAAAATAATGGCTAAAAGGTTTTTCTCTCCTCTATTTTTTAAATTGTGTACATACTTCCTATTTTGCGCAATATCTTATTCAAAATATTGCAAATCTGATGAGATAAAAGTGTGAAATTTTATCAATTGTTTGCATGTAACAAAGATAATCTTAAAAGAAAAATTTTATACCTGCTCCATTGCAATATATATTTTTCTCAAGTATTATATTAGTAAAATTTTTCTTTGATAATCTATTTGTTTTTATAATTTTTCAAACTGTGAGAACACTTATGTTCTTTTGATGGACGAATTCCAAAATTTATGACGAGAGAAAATGTATTGGAAAAATATTACTATCAAGAAACATGGCTATATTATTATATTTTTTTCCTTTTCTTATTTATTTCAATGCCGCCACTTCATAAGGCGCATTTTAGAAGTAAGATTTATTTTTTTAGGTTTTTATGGGCTTATTTGTTCCTTTACAATTTAGAAGTGAAATTTATTTTTTAGGACTTTATGGGCATATTTGTCCCTTTGTAATTAAATTGGACCTAAACATATTTTTTCACATGACTGTTAGTTTGGACATTAGTTCAAGGAGTTAAATGACTAAAAGTTAATGTTTGAGACTAAACTGATAGTTGGGATATAGTTTAAAGGGATAAAGTGATAAAAATTTCATAGTTAAATTAGACCTAAATATGTCTTTTCACGTGACCGTTAGTCTAACCGTTAGTTTGACCGTTAGTCCAGAGGGGTTAAGTGACTAAAAGTTAACTTTAGGAACTAAACTGATAGTTGAGGTATAATTTAAGAGGGTAAAGTGATAAAAACCCTTTAATTAATTCCCATGTTACGGTTTACTACGTTCTTACCAAAATGCGACGTCTGGTCTAGCAAGGTATGGTAAATTAAATAGTGCAGTCTCGTCAACATCGAAGACCCAAACACTCTTGCCATCTTTGGGGATATTGAGGTTCTTAGCATACTTGATGGCAACATCGGCCACAGCCTTACAATCAATACTGTATTGCTTATTTAGCATGTAATTAGCGATGTAGTTCACGCATTTTGCTGGGTTACACCCCAGTTGATAATGTTGTTTGTTTCGACAGCCAGACGCCAACTCAGGCAATCAATGCCGTTATCTGGCTGATCGAAAGCTCGGTCCGTTGGCAGGAGAAGATTACATTCTTTAAAATCGAATTGTGCAACAGCATCGGAAGCTGTTGCAGCTAGTACAAGAAAGCAAAGAAATAATGCAACAGACATGTTATTCCTAATTAGAGAACTGCGCACTACTACTTGCTCGGTGAAGTGCCTCCATCCATCTCATGGTTTGTTATTTATATACATTCCTCGGCCCCTAGTGGCTATTAGGGCTGTTTATGGATCGAGTATCCGATCTATGAACAAAATTTTTGAACTGAACCGGTCTTATCGGTTCGGTAAAATTTCAAATCATGAATCGGTTCACATGTAGCGAGCATCCGGCCTTCTGGTTACCTGCAAAATCAGTTCGGATAGGTCGGGTACCTAAGTCGGTCTATCATAATTCACCAATATTTTTAAAATAAAATAAGAAAAAATTGTAAATCATCATTAAATCACTAATAACACAAGTATCAATGATCTTAAAGTTAAATTACATCATAAAATTGTAATTTTCAAAGCAATCAAAAAACAAAAAACTAAATAAACAGATAGTCGCTTAGTTTTTCAAACTCATCATCACATTTCAATTAGCTATAAAAATAAAAATAAAATACTTAATAAATAGTCAAATAAACATCCAAATAATAAAATAAATACTCAAATGTTCATCAATCAAGAATGAAATAGAAGTAAAAATTAGTGGTAACAATAAAATAAATCAAAAAATAAACAATGAATTAGTAAAACAATACCGCATAAAAAAATGACAAAACTACCACATAAAAATGACAAAACTATCCTTCACTATGAAACAGGTCGGTTACCCACCGGTTCACAAGAATGTAAACCGCTGCTTGACCCGCTTAATTTATGACCCGATCAGGTGTCAGTAACTGGTTCGGTTACCCTCTTTTTTCGATTCGAAGTGGGTCAATTTTATCAATTTTTGGATTCTTTTTTAACTGCCCTAGTGGCTATAGATTCCCTGATACATTTTATGGTGTTACACTCACTAAGACCACCTAAACAAGTGACACATGTCTTTATCTACCATATAGTGTTAGATATGTGATCAGATACAGACATTGTTAGATATATCGTTAAATAGAAATGCATATCACTCACTTAGATGGTATAACATAAGTGTAACGGATAACCATAGCCGCCCCCGGCCAACTTTTTGTCAATCGTGTATCTCGACTTGCTTGTACGGTTGAAAATTTGGAAAACGTGGATAGAATTATTATGGTGTATAAAAATAATTTTTACTAAAGTAATATTCAATCATTTAGGCTTGCACGTTTAAGGGAATAAAATTAATAATAGTACATACGTTGTAAAAAATAAAATTCGTATACTAATACGTAAAAGAAAAATGATTGAATATATGGAAAATAGTTTTGCAATCCAAAATGTCATGCTTACATTTCAACTCGCCATGCAAGTTAAATTTTAACTTGCTATATTATGTTTTTGACCAGTAAAAGTTAATTGTCATAGTGGTAGGTATAGAATTTGAACCTCGTCCCATCAAAAAGAAACAAAAAGTTAACAATAATAGTACAAATTGAACTGGTCCTTGTATACCTTTTTCTTTGCTAATAATGGGACTGAATTAAATTGCATTTGTATTTGAATAATTGTATAGTGTTTCTTGTGTTTCGTCGTACCCTATTGGATTTCTTTTTCATTAGGTAACTGGTCAAATTTTTTGTAGAAAATCCGAACGTGAAGAATATCAAATCGAAATTATTTTGAAGTTTTCAACACTCGTTAGCACGAATTTCATTTTTGTAGCTACTGCAGTACTATCAAACGTCTCGTTGTGATCACAGTCTGGGGTAAGAAAAAATTTTCTCCATTGTTTCATCATGTTTCAGGCTTTTAGTTTTTACCTGCTGGATCTAAACCTTGACGTTTTGTTTATCCGCTTCTTAGCTTTTCAAGGGAGAAAAGAAATCAATATACCTTGGACAACAAAAATTATGCCTGTCTGAACTTTTGGTTCGACACATGAGAAAAATAAGAGATGATTTGCCATGTAAGGAATATTTCAAAATATTCCCTATTTGTTCAAGAATATCCCCTAGAGTTCGAATGTTTAAGAATTGAACTGTGAAATGCGACCCTTATGCATAATCTCCTACGTTTTAATAAAATGGTGTGACTAATTAAATTACCTTTTATTTACACATTACTCACAATAACCAAGTATACTTGATGCATTTATCATAATTCTAGTTTTTTTATACCCAAAGTACGCTAGTAATTTTTTTTTTTTTTCAAAAGTTTTAAAGACATGAAATGTTTTGGTGCAATTGAAATGTAGTGTGTTTTGGAATCATAAATGCTTTGTTGCTTTTCAATTTTTATAGTAGGAATTATATCAATGAGCTAATTAGGCCTTATCTTATTTGTCCCTCACTCCTAGTCCGAGTCCCCCACAGCCACGGCTAAAGAACGCTCTCTGCATGCGCGCGCGCGCGCGTGTGTGAGAGAGAGAGAGAGAGAGAGTTGATGTGGCATGTAACAGTGAAGCATCTAAATCGTTTTTTGGGTAACGAATACGATTCTTTTTAATCCACAAGAAACCCTTTGTCATCTCTGTTCCCCGCTCCCAGTCCAAGTTCCCCACAGTCGATGAACAGAGACAGACTTTAGCCCAAAAAAAAAAAAAAAAAAAAAGTTTTCTAGCGAAAGGAGCAATATGGTACAGTACAATGATGATCTGATTTATTCACTTTTCTCACTTCTTCCTTCCCCCTTTCTAAGGAGTCATGAAATATTGTGTCTTAATTGACAAAGGCTTGATCTCAATCCCTTGGCAGCACTTAGATTCGAATTCTGATTACCAGCTACCTTCTCCTAAACTATTTTCGACTGACACAAAGAGAGTTGCCTATTATTTTAAACGTGCGAGATAGTACAAAATCACTCAATTTGTTCAGACTCGTAATCTCAAAAAGATCGATTTGCTGCATTTGCAGTGAGAAGTCACCAGTCCATTTGTCATTAGATGCCCGCGATATACAGAGTCCGTTTAAAATCGACGGGTACCGCTCAGTCCTTTCCCACGTCCCTTTTTTTCTTTTTTTTTTTTTGTCGGACTCGTGTTGAAGTTTGGTTTCAAAAGGGCCCAAAGGGACTTTCACAGCTGAGTCTACTAAAATGGGAACAGCCTCATTCTCAAAAAAAAAAAAAAAAAAAAAAGGGGGACCAGCCTCATCGTGGTGATTGAAAGCCATCTCTGCAATAAGATTGTAACTAATCCATAGTAGCATGATCCATACCAACATATTACAATTCAATAACTTCAACGGTTAAAACTTTATAACTTCATCTTAGCGATCGGCGATTCGAATTTCATCAACACTAATTCTCACCCCTATTATAATAGTGTAGAATTTATTAAAAAAACCTTAAAAAATGCTAGGATAAACACTAGCATATAATTACACGAAGTTCACATATGGTTAGACTTTAACACAAGATCTCAAATTCTTCATACCTCAACCTCAATTATTTTTTCAATTTAAAATTTGAACCACTGTGAATCACTGTTGCGACCATCATAGTACCAGCAATTATTGGCCGAGCCCAGCGTTGGTGAGGAGGATTATTATTACTTCTTCTTTTTTTTTTTAAATGAGTAGGAGAATTATTGTCCCGAGGTTGTTGGTCGAAATTATAGCTCTTACAAGGTTTTCGTTTTTAGTTTTTAAATTGTCAGCCAGTGTCGGTTGACATTTTCTTCATATGACATCCCATTTGGGATTTTAATAAATTTCATGCGAGTCACGTTTGGAATTTAATAAAGATTAGATTAAAGATAGCTGATATACATATTTCCCAGCGGAATCATACAGCAGCAATGAGTCCGATTTTATTTTTTATTTTCCTTTTTCACTTTGTATCGAGGTTTAAAATATATTATGGCCTTCCAAGTTACAAAAGTGTGTAAAATGTCATTTTTGAGCTTAGCTCGAAAAATGTCAAATTTTGTTTCGATTTGGTGTCTTCTCCTAAGTACACGAACGATTTAATTTGAAACATACGATGTGGGAGGAGATATTTGGAATAATCTCACAATGTAATGGCGAGTTTGAAAGAACATTCAACTTTGCATACTACTAGTGTTGACTATATTATATTAGCACCATCAAATCTTGAAAATTCACTATTATAATCTATTGATATTCATTCATATATAGAGCTGGTTATGGTGGACATTTTGGGTCAAGGATAACTTGTTATTTTGCTCATAGATAGTTATTATTTCTCTTGTTCTTTCTTCACTTCCTGTTCTTGCTTCTCACCAGCAATCATAAATGTCGCCAACAAAATTGGGGAGGCAAGTGATGAAGGAGAGAATTTGTATTTTGTCTTGTTGGGATCCATGGAAACAAAGAAGAAGAATAATCAGAAAAGGGCAAAAAAGAAAGACCTAAGATTCGGACAACAACGGAACTCTTGCATTGTATTTTGTCACGCACTGCTATCTTGGTTTTGATCGATTAAATGTTGTAGCTAAATAAATGGGACCATTTAAATAATTGACCTTCAAAGGGGCAAGAATAAGCAAACTATTATAAACTATCAATTTATTTATCTTGAAGTCCTCTTGACAATGAGAATGTCACTGGCCAAAGAAATTTAACTGATAAATCATTTCATAAAAGTTCAACAAAATTCATTAAATGTCCTAAGATAATAGTGTTTGTGAATTCAAAATAAGTAAAATCCGATCTTCATCTTTCTTCGGCTTTTATTTGTGTACTGGTTGGTTGTTGTAAACAAGGTAGAAGAGGCCCCATTCCATAATTATCAATCCTTGATTCACAAAAGTACACCGAAGAGAGAGAGAGAGAGAGAGAGAGAGAGAGTATAAAAATTATTCATTAAACTTTCTCTATAAAGTAGAGGGAACATAAAGAAACCACTTTATTTAGTTCATTGCATCAAAGCTGATATGCAGCACATGTACGATCAACAATGAAGATCCCATTGCTCCTTAGACTTATTAAGCTGAAGTGATTGGGGAAAAAAAGAAAAAGAAAAAACTCGAAATATCGCTTAATGAGCTGGTAGGCGAATTATTTATCGCTGAAAAATCAGAACAAAATATTTTTTCTTCAAGCAATGAAATACATAGGATCCGGCACTTTGAAAGTCCTATTGCCGCCATTGGAGCCAATCAAATCGCTCCATTGATCTCCAATATTTCCAACAATTTTGTACCCTGCTTTCACTAGCTCCGTCCTCTTTTTGGATTTGTACACCACTGCTGTACCAGTGTCATTGGCGCCCCTGCAATGTGCAGCCAACAAAATTAATTACTAGCCTTCCTTCCTGCTTAAAAATAAAGCAATTAAGAAAACTAATTAAAAATGCTTTATTACTTTTAGAAGATAGAAAAAACGAAGAGGGAAGAGAGAATGAAACAACATAAAATGAGCTACCTAAAATTGTATCCTATTTGCGAAGAGGGAAAAAAAAAATTTAAAGAAACACTTAATTAATCCAAATGCAAGAAGTTATCAGAAATAAATGAGAAGGGTTCTATTCATTACTTGAGTATGAGCTTTTCCCAATTGTGATAACCGGCTTTCTTCAGATTGGAAGTCCTGGCTTCTCTTTGTCGTTCATGTGTTCCTGATAGGAAGACGGGTTTGATTCCCAAAGACAATAAGGTTTTGTATAACCGAAGAACTGCTGGAATTGGCGGTGCTTCCCCGAGGGCCACCCACTCATTAAACCTTGTAGAATTGTATGGTAATGCCCTGTAAAGAAATACAACAATCGGCACCATTGGAGGATTATGAGATTTCTTAGTACTTGTGTAATAATAATGTAAACGTAGCAACAGGAGCCTTGCATAGCAACTTAATTAGTTTCACGATTTGGTGGACTTTGAGTTCATAGTACATTTTCTTTTCTTTTTTTCCTTTTTTTTTGTGCTACCGTTGACTAGGCAAATTGGTGACGTGGAACCTGCCTTTGAGGCCATTTATTTAGGCGATTGATGATTTTGTGGTATTGCGTTCTTACCCAAATTGAACATCGGAACGAGCATAATAAGGAACATTAGAGAGTGCAGTCTCGTCAATGTCGAAAACCCAAATTTCCGTGCCATCACCGGAAAGAGTTAGAGAATTAGCGTATTTAATAGTAATATCAGCAACTGCTTCACAATCCCAACGATACTGCTTGCCTTGCATGTAATGACCAACATAGTTTTCGCATGATTCTGGCACTAAAGGCCAGTTACGCATGTTGTAGGTTTCCACGGCTAGGCGCCAGCTTAGGCAGTTGATATGCGGGATTCTTTCGCCAGCAGCTCCAGATTTTGGCCTGAGAAAATGGATTGGAGCAGTAACGGGTTCTTCTCCATCGGAGGTATCATCTGTTGGAAGACGAATTGGGTTATCGAGATATGTTGCATGCGTAGCTGCAACAAGAGTAAGAAGAAAGAAAAGCACTATTGATATTTTCATGTTTTTTTACCCCTTAAAGAGGAGGAAGCTTAAAAATGAAATTGCACAATGCTTCTGGGCAGTTACTTGTTTATATAGAGTGAATGCAGCCCGACCGGGATGCCCTACTGCCGAAAGCTTAAATCAACTTATTACTACTAATTGGATCATCAAATCTTTGTGAGTTTTGCTAGGAGTAGTTTGGACGGAAAAGTCGTCTGGAACTATTTTGGACATGATTTCGAGTTTTGACTGTTATCTTGGACGTGGTTAAATAGTTTTAAGAAGTGAAAATTTTCACGTCAGATCCTTGAAGAGTTGAGAACTAATTATTCAACAACTTATACTTTCCCTTGACAATGAAAAATACGAAATTCTGAAGCCACATAATTGGTGACGGTGGCGCCATTGTTAAAGATGAGATGAGCTTTCCCTCTGTCAATAGTTTGTCACGTGGGTGTTTCCAATGGATGATAAAGGTGGAGTGCTTCTCTTTGTCAATAATTGAAATGTGACTTTTTGCACAATGATAATGAACCCCAGTCCAAATTGTATATCTCATTAAAGGAGAAGAAAACCAATACTCTCCCTTGAAAACTAGATTGTTCCTCGAGCATCCCTTTATCCAGGAAGAATTACTCCCTCCCTCTCATAATAAAGATAGGATTTTTTTTGTTTTACACAGATTAAGAAATGTAGTTACAACAATTATTTTTCGTTCGTACTTTCTTTGAATATCCCTTATTAATATTAAATCATTCATTTAAAATTAAAAACACATATTATTATATTATTCTTGAAATTTAAAAGTACTTTATTTTTTTAATGTGTATTAAATATGGGTATGTTAATAAATTAACAAGCTAACTACTCTTTACAAAAGAAATAGGTATATAATTTAGCACATAAACAAAAGGAAAGTAAGCATGTTTTTATGAGACAATGGGAGTAGTTGATTTTGAGCATCCACTCCCGACAATATCTTTGCGCAATGAATGGCAAACTCTTTTATGGAACAAGTTTATAACCTTATCTATGGACCTTATAGTTTAAAAGAGTGTCACATAAGTACAATGATGCATGCTGAAGTAAAAAAATAATATAAAAATATTTATGTAACTTTATTTAGACCATAAAATCCATAGACAGTGGACTGGATACATATAAAAGTTTCCTGCAATAAATAATGAATCCGACGAGATATTGTAGCTGTGACACTACTTATTTCACCATGTGATCTTCCCATAGCTGTAAATGTATTTTTACGAATATTAATTCTCAAAGAATTAATAGACTTGGCCCCTTGGCGTGTCCATTAAATTAAAGATGAGGAAAATGGAGATTTAGAGATCTCTGTCCACAGAAATAAGCAACGTTATAAAAGTTGATGGTGCTGCAGCTATAGGCTGATAGAAACCCTACCAATTATTTGGATTCGAAATAATCAATTCTTTCACTTCTGTTTTTTAATTACAAAATTGTGTTTTTTTTAATCAAGCTCACATAATAGCTCGATACTGATTGACTATCCTTGTTCAATTTTCAATTCCTATTCTTTCTCACACCACTTGATTAATTACTCATAGTTCTAGATTCATGTTTACTATATTTTCAATTAAACATAGCATTTCATGATTGGGACCGAAACGAGTTGTCATTCGAAACATCAATGCTATTTTGCGAAATATCCAATGTGTTTTGTCAAATTGTACCAATATTTCATACTACAAATTTTTTACTATAATATAATCTAATGATATTCTAAATGAAATAATTGCTTCCTCGATCACATGATTTTACAATCATTTTGAAGATAATTGAAGCTTGTCTTAATCATATTGAACTAATAGTGAAAAATATTGCACCCATAGGTCACACACTTAAAGGCGGGCTTCATTTTTTAAGAATGCACAACGCAAGCATTCAAATTTCAATCAATACAAATTTAAGCTGTGGGCCTTTGTGTTAAAATTCGGGCCCGTGTGACCTCAACATCATGGCCCAATTATTTGGGTGTCAAGAATTATTATTATTTTTAGTGGACAGTAAAACGATGGCCTGGGCTTTTATGTATTGGGTTTGTAAACCAATGCCTTGTTCCCTTGGGACACGTCAATGGAGGTTCTTATCACATGCAAGATCGAGGACATTCTACACCAAAAAAAAAAAACAAAAAATTGTGCCATGTGCCATGCAAGGAAGAGAGTTTCCTCTTCATTTTATATATTGTTTTCCTTAAAAAATCTATCATATTTCTGATGAGCATTTGCTCAAAAAGATCACGAAGTTTTATGCAATTGCATATTTAGCAATGACAAATTATTCTTTATAATCAAGAAAATTTGTGATATGTTTATCTCTCAATGACCGATTGAGAAAAGTTGCAAGATTATAAGCTTTTCTGGCACTAACCAATTGCGAGGTAGATTTATCGGATCCTCTGCGTGCAAATATGTGCCGAAATTTCTAGAGACCTTTTTCCTCCATTATTACTGTTTCTTTATTTCCGAACGTGGCAGCTCATGCTTATTTGTTCATGAATTTCCCTAGTCAATACATGTGATATGGTACCTGCCAAACGAGCCATCTTTTTCTGGTCACATATTTTTTGAGTTTGCCAATACTACTAACTACAACTCCTTGCTTAATTGTGCATGTTCTGACCTGTACTTGGCTGTCGAATCTCTTTCCTTCCCATGAAATTATGTAAGCATTTCTTTTCTTCTAGAGCATTGTAGTAGCAACCAAATCTCACCCAACTAATTGCAATCTCAAAGGGCGGCCTGAATACTCCCTCTTGTCACATCAATTCACCCCCACTAATCTAATACATGACTTCTGGTAAAAGAAAAAAATAATAATAAATGAATCCCATTAAAAGTTGAAAGTAGCACAGTGCTCATGAGTCATGATGAAGGACAAGAATGAAGTGTGCATGGTGGTTCTTCGTCCTTATACTCGTCTACAAAAATAATAGTATTCGGTAAAACCCAAGCCAAAAAACAAAAAAAAAAGTATGGGAGTCTACTACGTAGAAATTTTCTTTCTTCTGCTTTTTTTTCTGTTAAGAAATACATAGAATTATTTCATAATTTAGTACTTTAAGTTAATAGTAATTCAAGAGAACAACGTAGTATTAATCATTAGGAGTTCCGCACTTCCCCGGTTAACTTTCGGGCACGCCCAAGCCCGCCAGTGGCCACAGCATGGGACCTGAAGAACGGAGAGAAGACGGACCGAGGGAGCACTTAAGTAGGCCGTGATCATCCGTTCTTTACAAAGCCAATCCGAACGTTCCAAATGCAAAATCTACTTCTCAAATCATTAAAAAAAAGCCGAACGTTCTTGTATCTTGATACATGTTTTATTGCTCTTTCCAAATCGTAACCCAATGGTTCCATCCCAAAACCACTTTTCATATGAAAAGAAGGACGTTAATTTATGCGTTTTGGATTAGTTAAGAGAACTTTTTATTGCCCTTCCAAACTTAGTAACAAGAAAATAATCCTTTGTTCATATCTTTCCCCTCCCTCTATACACCCTTTCTCTCTCCATATATACATACAATAATTATACACAAATGCTTAGGAAAACATATGAAGACATCTCAATTTTTCCAAGCTTATTGGTGCAGGTAATAACAACGTTTTGAAGTAAGCTGTGCCATAAGACAAAATTTCATGGCTGGTTCTTTTTTTTCTTTTTTGGCCGGTTTCAAGTCAAGAATAGGGTCAATGTCCAAATTAAATAAAATAAGCTGCATGCAACACGCCACGACACCTCCCACTAGCATTAAAGCAGAAAAGAATAAATTTATTACACGCAAACAGTTTCATTTGAGGTCTCTTGAAATAAAGACAGAAAGAAAGAAAAGGCAGAGAGGAAGACAAAACAAAAACACACGCGACAAACAACAACATAGGAAATTTTGACAACTCCAACAGGGCAAATCCCAATCAAAAATCAATTAGTCCACTAGCGTTTTCTAAGCTGATTCTCTTTTTCTTCGTATTGGTCTGTTTTACTTTTGCTGGCTTATCAAAAGGTTTTGATCAAATTCCATGCCAACAGACTTTCTTTCTTTCTCCAGTAAGTGCCCCTGTCTATATTCTTTGTTTGTTTTCTGGAATTATTTTATGGTGTCTGATATAGAGTTTCTATCTTTGCATGTTTTCCTCAAAAGGGTCATGCTAATTTTTCATTTTTTGGGGTGATTTAGATGGATGATGATGATGAAGTGGAGGATATGATCCAGTGGATTAAGGATTAAAGTTGGTTTTTGGTTCTGCTGATGATGAGGGAGAAGAGGGATATAAGGCCTGTGTTGTTCAAATTTGGGGTGGCGTTGGCCTTTTCTATTGGTGGGATTCTTTATACAATTTTGACGACCAAAAGGTTTAAGCCCTCTAGATCCCTACCATCTCAGCCTCCTTCAGGTTTAGCCCCCTTGTAACGATTTGTTCTTTGATTTTTATTATCTCTGTTGCTGTGTATGTGTGTATATATGTGTGTGTGTGTGTGTGTGTGTCTTTGTTGTGCCCATGGTTTGATTAAGCATGTTTGTATGATTGAATTTCAGAACATCCTAATCAAGTTGACTCTGCTGAGGAAAAGGTTGAGCTCAAGATGGATGATGATGATTATAAGGCCTTGCAGAAAGCACCAGATTCTTGCAATTTCGACTCAGTTGAGGAGAAAGACGTAAGAACATTTTACTGTTTATTTTCATTTAAATTTGTTTTTTCCCTAATTTTCTTTGAGATGTTAGCTGATACAATCTTGAAGACAGTTTTAAGTATATGAAAGGGAAGTTTGAGTTGTTTGCTTCTAGATGTTCTTTTAAAGAATGATTTGACTTATGTTTATTTAGGTTGTCATTATTTGCTTGACACAGAAAATTAATGCATTTCATCCTGGGAGTAATAGTTTGGAAATATGATATTATTGTCTGCATGTCTTTTCAAGTTTATGCTTTATTTGATATATTTAATCTGCGAGTTAAAAGTTTCAAAGCAGACAATTCGAAAATTGATAAAATTACTTGGCCATTTTAAATCTCTACACTTGGTTTTTAAACTTGGTTCAACAGTTATCTTTCCCTTTGCCTTCTCACTTCTATTCAAACATTTGAGAGATGATTATCATAGGGTGATTTCAGTGGTCAGTTAACCGCAAACAGAAATGCATTAGCATTTTTAAGTCTTGTGATTGCTAGATAGATGTAGAAGTCCTCCATTTTTCTCTTTGCAGTTTTTATGTACGGGAGAGTGATGATTTTCTCCATGTTAAGAAACTGGTGATTTAAGAGTGTTGTATTTGGCTTAAATTATTTTCCGAAAATAGTTTGAATGCTTTGTTTTTTTGACTTCAATCCCTTTCAAATGATCAATTTTAATGCATCTGTTGTAGGAATCAATATTGCTCTCAAAAAGCTCTAGTGATACTTTTGCGTTTAATTTTCCTCCTACTAAGGGATCTAACGGGGATAAAGACATGTATCTCTTGCCGGAGTTCATTGATCTCGTGAAGGAATTTGATTTGGCTGCCATAAAGGCTAATTTTTCTCCCCAGAAAGATGTAGAAATGCTAGTCCCAAATACAGCAACAGACAGTCACAATGAAATGCTGAGCCACGAGCAAGAACTTAACAGCCTGAGGAACATGGTTAAAACTCTCAAAGAGAGGGAGAGGTCCCTTGAGATTCAGTTACTGGAGTATTATGGTCTTAAGGAGCAAGAAACTGCTGTTATGGAGCTGCACAACCGACTGAAGATAAACAATATGGAGGCCAAGCTTTTCAAAATTAAAATTGAGTCCTTGCAGGCAGATAAAAGGAGGCTTGAGGAACAAGTGGCTGATTATGTGAAAGTTGTGTCAGAACTTGAATCTGCAAAAGCGAGGATAAAGCTACTCAAGAAGAAACTAAGATCTGAAGCTGAGCAGAACAGAGGACACATCTTAGCTCTTCAAGAGAGAGTTGTAAAGCTTCAGGACCAGGAAAAGAAGGCTCTCTCAACCAGCTCTGATGTCCAGTTGAAACTCCAACAACTGAAGGATTTTGAGGAGGAGGCCAAAGAACTAAGAAAGTCTAATCACACTCTGAGGCAAGAAAATTCTTCATTGGCTCAAAAGTTAGAACATGTGCAAAATCTTACTATTTCTGTTTTGGATGGTCAACAGGTCATTTTCTTCTTCCAGCTCTTCTATTTACCCTGTTAGTGTTTCTTTTCAAACAATTTGTTTATGTTGTTTTATATGTATTTTTGTTGAAAGATAGAAGCATTGAAGGAAGAGAGTAACCGTCTAAGACAACAAAATGAAGATATGGCTAGGGAAATTGAGCAACTCCAAGCAGCTCGTTGCTCTGATATTGAAGAACTGGTTTATCTGAGATGGATAAATGCTTGCTTGCGCTATGAGCTGAGAAATTATCAAGCTGGCCCTGGTAAAACAATTGCTAGAGACCTTAGCAAATCATTAAGTCCTAAGTCGGAGGAGAAAGCTAAGAAGTTAATACTTGAATATGCACATAAAGAAGGCATAGGGGAGAAGGAGATAAGTATCGTGGATTTTGATTCTGACCAGTGCTCAACTTCCCAAGCTTCCTATCTTATTGAATCTGGTGAAAATGATGACTTATCCGTTGATATTTCATCAACCCATAAGGCAAACACTTCAGGCAAGACAAAAATATTCAGCAAGCTTATGCAACTACTTGGAGGAAAAGGAAGCCGTCATCTTAGACGGAGTTCATCTTTAGAGTCAGTTCCATCCATGGAAGATAAGGTAGGAATGAGTACTGGTAATTCTTCAGGGTGCAATATTGGTGTTTCACCGGGGACAGTTTCTGGAGCTGATGGTTTCAATGCAAGATCAAGAACCTCATCTCATAGCTCATCCAGACTCTCTCTGGATCTCCAAAGATCAAGGAGCATTGGAGGCGAAGATAGTAACAGTTTGGAAGGTATTCACAGAAACAGCAGTGATGGATCCTCCTGTGTTTACAGAGTGATAAATCCTATTTCAGAAGATGTTACCAATTTAACCCAAGAAAATCAACATCAACAAGCTTCCAACGATCCTCAGAAATCCGAATTGGTAAAATATGCTGGTGCTTTGAAGGATTCTCGACGGAAACCAACATTCCGGAGGAGATCAGCATCATGTACACTTTGAAACTCGTGGCTGACATCATCCTTTCGGAGCAGAGCAGCATAATTTAGTTTGTTTAGGCATATTCCGAGTATCGGAAGCTTTGACACTTGAAGTTCTTGTTGTTAGATGAAAGCAATTCTCAAAGTATACCCGTCTTGTTCATCCATCCTTGTCAACGTAACTTTTTCCTACTTCTCTTCCTCTCTGGCTTGTATATTTTGGGTAGCGAAGTGGGTTTAGATTGAGTTTTGTCCAATATGGTCCGTGAGTTATGGCAACCGGGTAACTGTAGTAGTTTAAGATGTCCTAGTCACTGTAACATTATCTATGTACATATTTGCTTTCAGCATTGAACTAGAAAAGCAAAAATTTTGTGCAGCTAAAGATAACATTGCCAATCATTCATGGTATGTCATGGCGTCCACACTCATGCTGCCTTCTCTGTCGCAATATAAGCCTGTCTTTGATTATTTATTAACTTTTAATGCATATTTTCGTCTACAATGTCCAACTATACGACTAACTCAACTGCCATACATTATTGTTGAAAAGTGGAATTCTATCTATATAACTTTAGTTTTGCTTTTGAAAGAAAAACCATATGATCACTCTTTCTTGCAGAATTTGATGCAGCAGTATCCGTGTGAATTTAAGAAGTTTATCTACATAATTTTTACAGTGAGTATACATGGTGGTTGAATTTGAATGACTTCGGTTTTTGATATGATTTCCTAGTATTTTACTCTGGTCTTGAGATGTTAAGACCATAAATTACGCATTATATATCTCTACATTTTTGCACAATAAACCGTCTGGTAGGAAATTTTCGTATGTGCATATTATAATCTTCTCTGGAAGCTTTTATTGAATTTCACGTGCATATTTGAAATACAACACAATCCTTTTTCATACAAATGCAAGAGAGAACCAAACAAAAAAAAGAAACAAAAACTATAACAGCCCTGTTGCCTTTTACAAATGCAAATGGACACAGAAAACTTGGATTTCATCCTATAAGGCCGATGCCTTGAACGATCAATGAATCAGCAAGAACCTGATTAGCAGCCTGAGACGGATGTACACTGTCCCAAAACACAAATTCTGTTGCATTGCTACAGGTTCCTGGTGATTTTGGATTGCACAAGAATACAGTCGTCTCAACTGTCCCTGTTCCGCAACAACCTCTGGTTGCTTCTTTGAAACCTGCAAAAGTACGACTAAGAAAAGTTACACAAACTATAAAAGAATCGTGGCTAATTTAGGTGTTGCGGCAAAAGTTATTTGGTTCAATACCATAATTTGAAGGGGATTTAACAACGTCATAGAGGGCCTGGAAAATATCGAAGACAGCTATCTTGAGGCCTGGAAGCTGTTTCTGCAGCTGGGTTGCGGCTGAGTTGATTTTTTTATTGAATTGTTGGGCGTCGGTGTTGATATTAGCAACGCATCCACTCTGGTGAAATCCAAATAAAGTTCTGGCAGCTGGAAGGCACCCCAATGGTGGTAGCGAAGTCAACCCAATTCTCCTTGCTCCTGCCCCATACAAATCCTGTTTTCAACCAAAACAAATTCAGGTTAATGTTGTATACCAATTTAACAGAAATTTTCCTTCAAAAAATGTAAAGATTGGATGTATAGCATTTACCTTAACGAAATTTGAGAATATGCCGACCAGGTAGGAGGAATACTGATCAGGGGTGTAGACTTTGTTAAGCAAGGGATTGAAGTAATAATTTTGTAAAAAGTCACTACTACCAGCACTCAAAATATATAATGCATTCCCGATAATGGAAGTTGCTTGTTGTGTCCCGGCTACCTTTTCAAGCTTGCTTCGATACTCTTTGAAATGCTGAAACTGCTGTGATAATGATATAGCATGCTGCACCAACATATACGGTGAAATAAGAAAGTGTCAAATGACTGAAACAGGATTGGCTTTGCTGTAGTTGATCAATGAACGAGATAAAATTAATTACTTTCCTAAGTCCTGCACGCTATTGGACCAGGAAAATATTATAGCTGCATAAGAATAATTCTTACATTTAAGAAGGCAGTTTTTTCATCATAGCCAGATGCAGCAGAAGCAAAGTTAGCTCCAATAAGAAGGTTTTTCCCTGATGCCTGCGGGCTAAGGTATGCTGGTGGGTAAGAAGTAAAACCCAGAGTATCAGCTGCCAATTAAAATAGAATTGAGATTAGTCAGTAGAACTATAGGTGTACTATAATTGAGTTCGTACTGTTATAGAAAAATGCCATGCCTAAATTAATGGAAAAATTCTTGAAATAGATCCTGTCTTCTGGATCATAATTTTTGGTGCTGATACCATGACCCTTAATCTGTAGTGTACCTTTAATTTTTCCATAGACCCCATCTTATATATTCTAGACCATAACTTCAAGTAATTCTACCATGTATAATTGTATATCAATTTTTACTTTTTTACAAATTTTACAATAATTTAAAGTTATAATCTATTTGTAGACCATTCAACACGAACAAAATGTACAAGATGGATTCTTGAACTGAACTTGCCTGTAATATCAGTAGCTAGCTTTCCATTGCAAAACCTTCCAGTGGCTTGATGACTAGTAAAATCTCTCCCATAAGGTGGATAATTAGCTTTGAAAATAGTTGGAAGGTAGTTGTTATTACCGACATCTACGGCCGAGTCGCCAAATGTTATCAATGCCGGAACTAGTTGCTGGGCATTGGCAGCGATGACAAAGGCCAACGCAAATATAAAAGCTACTTGCTTTGTTTTGATGCCCATTTTCTTATGAAAAACTTTGTTTTGAACTTGAAGCTTTCAGCTAATTTTGAAGGTGGACAATTGAGGCTATATAAGAAGAGAACGAGAGGGTGCCCCAATTCAATTCAATGTCGCATTGAAGAAGGAAGATGAAAGTTGAGTAGCTTTAATGGTGCCTACGAAGTAGTTATGGCATTACATAGCATTCATGGCATGCATGATACTTATGTCCTCTGGCGACCTCAAATTTTAGCTCATATCTGAAAGAAAATTTACCCTTGTGTCTCTCATTTTCATTATTTAATTTATCTTTTGCCAGAGAAAAAAATTAAAAACTATGAGAAGATTTGAGTACCAATAGCCATCTTACTAGTACTAAAAGTGACAATCTGGGAGTAGGTGCTAAAGAAACTGGCATAAAAAACTAGTACACCTATTGACTGGGGTGAACCATAACCTGACTATAATTCAACCATACCTTGAATATTCTGTCTCTCTCATTGCTGTTTATTTGAAAGCCCATGCCACATGATATTTTTTATTCTTAATTGATGATCAGAGAAAGTAGTTGGGCTATAATGGAGGGTTTCTTTCCTTGGGTTTCGGCCACGAAAGAACAGCATGCATGTGACAGAGTTAATATGTCATAAAAACAAACGTCACCGACTGCTCTAGCCCCTTAACATAATTCAGCAAAGTATCATTTCGGTGTAAATATCCAAAGTTGACATTTCGCGAGGAGAGTAGAACTGCAGCAGCCCCTATCAGATAGAAAAGAAAAAAAAAAAATCTAATACAATAAGTACACTGCACTTAACTGCACATGCAACCAACCATAAATGCAACTATAATTTTGAGACGGAAAAAAAATCAAGAAAATAGTTGTAGGCGGATGGCATTATGTAGCATCTACTTCTGGTGATGCACAAAACCATTGCATCCATGTAATATTAAGAGGAGCGTTGATGGAGGGCGGTTGACCAAGGTCGTTTCTTGAATGAATTCGTTTATGTTTTGTTCAACAATCTCTTGAATAATGAACGATTGAAGGGCTTCTGCCCTCTCTTCCATTCTCTTCACTTTATACATATATATTTTTTGGATGTGTCTGGGGACAATTACAGATTTGCAATGACTCAAATTGAATGTTATCCTCTGTCCTGAATGCCAGTTGGAAACGATTCAAAACAACTACCACCAGCTAACCGGTTCTCATTGAAAGCCTGCTTAGTCTCACTGTCTCAGTACTACTGCACTGAAGCCTCTCACTGGCTACAGATGACTAAATTAAACAACATTTATAACGTGAAACTCACGAGACATTCCTTTCTGGGAAATGCCAATGGAACCAATTCAGACAAATGGATGCATACTGCAATTGTATAGTTATATTACTACCAGTACAAATACATATGAGATATTTCGACTAATACAGCATGAAGAAAAATGAGTCTGTGTTATTCTTACCACTATGGGAGCCAATATTCCTAGATATATATTATTTATTGTTATTATTTAAAATATTAACAATTGAGAATGGCATTAGCATATAGGGGTAAGGACTTTTCATGATTCTTGAGGTCATAAACAAAAATTATATTGCCACTTATTTTCAGTAATAGCAAGATGCTGGTGGAAGATAAGGGGAAGTTCCGAACTTTTCTTTGACAAATAGCACCTCTGAAGGCCAAAATCTGGGAGAATATTGCTCTTCAAGATATGCTCAATGTTGAGACAGCTTTCATATGAAATAATTATAGTCAATTAGGATTAAATATAGTTAATAGGAATTCTATAATCAGATCACGCTGTCTGAAATAGGAATAATTTTGGTTAATGTAGCCAAATCAATTATATGTGAGGAAGATATGCGCAAGATTTCAATAAAATGTCAATGGAAATCTTTCCTTCCTGAATTATTTACTAATCAAATGATAAACCATGTCGACATTTCCTTAGGATTTAGCTGGAATTTGCATTATTGTCTTATCAATAAGACTAAAGAAGTAAGCTAATCAATCTATATATTTCATTAGAAAATCCGATGAATGACTAATTTTTGCATAAGTAATGAGCGAAGTGAAATCAATGCTCCAGCTGAAATGAGTTTTCAGGATTAGAGGTAGGGATGACAATTTTAATTTTGCATCCTAATCAACCTTCTTTAAATGGTTTTGGATGACAACTAAAATACTATTGGATCTAAAATGATTTATTTATTTGAATTTTTAGTTTTAAACGGATTATCTATCTAATCCAATTAAATTCATTTATATTCAATTACACACACATGTATTGAACTATTAGTTTTAAATAGATTATTCATCTAATTCAATTAAATCCATTTATATTCAATTAGAGACAAATGTCTGTGTATTATATAGGTGTAGAGGGTGTAATTTTATGTGTCTGGGGTAAGAGGTAGGAAAATCTTATTAAGTACCTGTTTAAATGGATTGCACACGAATAATTGTTTTCTATATTATCCATTTAAATCCATTCATTTATATCAATTTATTAAATGGTTCTAAATGGATTAGATGAATTTTATCCATCATCCATTTACTCAAAACCATTTATCAATCATTGATCCATTTAGCCACCCAGTCAGAGGCCCCTGCAACTGTTTTACGGGCCAAATGGAGGCCCAATTTAAATGCTCATACAGACTTTGGGCTTCATGGCCCTTATTTTTTGGACATATTCTCCATTATAGACCCTCTCAGAGTTTTGATTTCAGATCCACAGTAATTGAAAACCAAGTATTTTCTTTCAACCCAATCCCATCCACACCCACCCGGCCCAGAAAACCACCAACAACACCCAAAAAAAAGAAGAAGGGAAAACCCAAGTATTTTCTCTCTATATTTCTGGTCAACCAAACCTTTTTTTTTTTCCCGATCATATATATTTTGGAAAGATTAGCCGAAGAATAAGAGATAATGAGGACACAGAATAACGCAATTATTCATCAAATAATGAAAATAACCATACTCATTCATCTGAAATATCAACTGTCTGATTAAGAAGTGTTAAAGAAGAAATTAAACTATTTATAGACAGAAATTAAACCATTTAGCATGCTTAATTGGCAACTACCCATTACATCATAATTTATAAAAATGTGCCACGCAGGCAGATCAAAAGTTGAAAGAAAGTTAGAAACTTAGAATATGACGAATAGAACTTGTATTAGAGGTTAATAAAAGGATACCACTGTAGTAATTATCCATCACTAACAACACTCGGCTTTGTAGGTCAAGGAAGCTGCATTACATGGTACGAAAGGTGATATACTTATGGACTGATATTATGAATGTCACCAAAAGAGAGTTATTGTTGCAGATTATGCTTGCCGAAGAATTGTGGAAGTAATCAGGGGCGGACCCCCCCCCCCCCCCCCCGGGGTCCAATTTGTAAAATAAATTTTTTGAAAGTAGAAATTTGTGTACTATTATATTTTGCCTAAAATTAACAACAAAATCAATTGCCCCCTCCAACTTGTAAAAAAAAATTTTGTATTACTATATTTTGCCCCCCAATAATTAACAAAAAAATCAATTATACCCCTCAAACTATTGTTTCATAAGTTACATAGATTTGGATCTAATATTTCCTACTACTTGCCTAAACTCGTCCCCCCTACAAAAAATTCTAGCTCTGCCACTGGAAGTAATAGTCTTGATACTGCAATTTGATTGCCTCTGTTAGGCTATATTACACAAGTTGATTGGTTTAAATAGTCTTTGAGAGCTGATCATATTTCAATTAGTCTATTCATATTCAAAAGCTAATATCACTTCCACTGTATGTATGAATTAGTCAAAATCTCTCAATTGCTACGTGATTACTTTAACTAATCAGGTTTTGTTTTTGGCTAGAATTCTTCCCCTATTTAATTGAGTAAGAAAGACTTCCTGTGTGAACTGGAAGTTGTATATGTTCCTTTCTTTGACAAAAGTATAATCGAAGTCTTGGATGTGCTTGATCAGTCATTGATAGCTGCTAGTAGTCAATAAGACCTATAGTCACAGAGGAACGCAAAAATAACACGGTAGAGGCCTATGTCTTCATTTCAATTTCTTTACTGGGGGATATTATGGGCTCTTGAAATCAGCTCAAGTGATGATCTTGAATATTTACTGGGGAAAAGTAAAAGATTACCAAATGTAATACTTTTTTTTTATTTATAAATTTCTGTGCAAGGGAAAAAAGATATTCATTGCGTGGCATCATGAAGTAAATTCATTACTAATCTTTAAGTCCGGTCTAATAGGCAAGAATTTCATTTCCATATCTGGTTATATTACAATTCCATTGATCAAATTAATAAATTAAAAGCAATAAAATCAATATGACTTAGAAGTTTTCAACAAAGGCGGTTGTCCTCTGATCGACGGTATCTTGGGTCTGGATATTCTATTGAATTCTGGTACGTGTTTCTTTCGGTCGAGTCTATATACCATTATTTCCCAGAAACAAAAAGAATTTCCAAACAGAAGTCATGGCTCGTCTACGAGCGATATCATGTGGGCTGTTAACCATAGATTTAAGCAGATCATCTAGCTTACGGGCTGCTTACGTCTTGTGCAATGCTTTACCAATTATAAGTTAATTCCGTAGGAACGAACAAAAGGTCGAGCGGTTAGAGTTCTATAACCCTACTTCAGAGGTCGGGAGTTCGAATCCCACCGTACCAAATTCTCTTTTCCCATGTAATAGTATAGGATTATCAAAAAAAAAAAAAAAGTTAATTCCGCACCATCTGTTAAATGTATTCTATGATATGCAGTGCAGGTCTTTAAGTTCTTTTTTTACTTTTTGTCTGTTAGTTAAGGTATCTAGGTCAGATATTATACAGGCTCATGACCTGGCCACTCATGTAACAAGAACATAGTATTTCTATATATATATATATTAAATATATTTCAAAAAAATTAAAAGAAAAATAAAAAAATAGTCAACCTGACTGGTCAAATAGCTATCTGTAGCATATTTTTGTTACACTCAACTTTTGAGCTAATGATTTTAATATAATTATCGCCTAAACAGAATACTAGAATCGAAATTGCGAATTGAACGAACCAGACACATCAGAATTGTTTGGTTACCCTCTCAGTAGTGTTATGCTAGCTCGGGAAAGATCGGTTTTCAATTTGCTCAAGTGAAGGAAATGATGAAGTTACGAGAAATCGTACACTTTATTAGATACGCTGCTTCCGCTCCTTAATTGAAGCTAGGAACCAAGATAGAATGCCAATCGGTTGAAATCCAACATAATTGCTCGATGTTTTTCATAATTAATTAGTTTATCCAATCATTCAGTAAGAATATAAAAAATGTATTATCTCCTAATATGGTATATAATTAATTATATTATCAGGGATTGTTTTGAGACCAGGGCACGTATAATCCGTGCATGTTTTCGGGCACGAGCGCCATGCAAAATTAATCTGCTATCAATATTAATATTCATCAATTCATGGATATTTTCTCTCTGATATTCAATCGAAACAAATATCTGCATACTTAATTAGAGGAGTTCTATCACAACTCTCTTATTCTTTAACAAAGTAATATTTTATTTCTTCATAATTAATTTAGAACTGTGTCAGCGGACGGGAAACAAGCGGCATGGTGCCGTCATGGCGAATTGCTTTGGATTTCACCTTGTATTGGACCACTAGGTGTACTGCAGAGACAGGGGCAACAATAGCCTGGTTGTGGTGGTGGCGCGCAACAAACACAAGCAGGACAATTGAGAACTTCTGAATGAAATAACAAGATAAGAGAATTAATTTAGATCGATGAATCCCACAAAATCTGATTTTAGTTTGATATAAGATACTTCAGCTAGTGATTATTAATTTAAACAAGGTATCTATTAATTAATTAATTACCTCGAGATGGTCTTGCTGCCTCGGATGGTAGCATCAGCATGGGAGAGAGAACTATGGCAAACAAAAGAATTGTTGCCACAGTGGACCTCGTAGAAGAATTCATTGCCATCGTTTTGCCGCACTGCTAAGATAAATGCTTTCGTTTGAGTGATTGTCTTAATTTGGCTACCAAGATTTGGAATATTTATAGGATTTTTGCACCATAGGATGGAGGATTTGGTCCTTCCTAATATTAGATATTTAATTTGATTGAACAGCATATTTTCAGTCAAATTCTGTCATTTTTCAAATAATGCAACTGAATACAAGTGATGTATTTGATTTTCAAAACTTCTAAGTTTGAATACATCTTTTGGGTCAAAGCAAATTTTATTATTATTTTTGTTATAAATTACAAGCAATGTCTAATATAATATAAAGACTAACATTATTACCAGAGCAATTTTTTTCAAATGACAATACTATCCTTACAATTCAACAACCCTTCGCCTATCTTTTTTTTTTTTTGGGGTCATCTGTTATCCCTTGACCCTCTCTCTGTCTCTATTTCCTATTTTCATCCCACATGACTCCATCTTTTCTCCTAATTCTATGCAATTTCCTCCCCATTCATGAAGTCTCCCAACTCCCTTCTTGTCTTCCTTTCCCTGTAAAAATCTCTACCCCAAGCCCATGTTGTCTCTTCACTCTCTTCGCCGATGAGTATTGAGTTTAAAATGAGTCGTGTTATTAGATATCTCGTCTTGAATCTTAATAGAGGGTGAGAAAGATGAGTCAGAGATCCAAATAAAAGAAGAAGGACGACTCCACCCATAAGAAGTCTATATAGGACTTTTACTGCCTTTCTCCTATTTTAGGTTTCCTTATTTGCTCACATTTAGATTCTGTGTGAAACCGAAAACTTTTATTGTAATGCTTTGACTTTTTGTTCCGCAGAACCAACGTCGTCTCAAAAAAGGATTTTCTTTTTCACTCTTTAGCTAATTATTTGCACTAATACTGCCTTGTCTTGCTTGGCTATTGATTCCATGAGTCGATTTTATGGAACCTAATTTGAACAGTTTAATCGAGTTTTCATTAAGTTTATTGCATTTAAAGAAAGAAAAATTAAATTATTAGAATAGATCAAACCCAACTTTGGTTTGCCTAAAACACTGAATGTTTAGAAATAACACTATGTAAAAATACTATGGGTTGATTTTTTATGATTATTTGAATTTTTTAAGCAAGATAAGTGTTCTTGAAGGGAGAACTCATTTTAAAATTTGCCATATCTGCCAGAAAATTATGACTGTCGCAATGAAAGCAAGGGTTTGACCTTTAGAGGGTAGTTTTGTCATTCAAAATAAAATTGCTTTGACAAGAATATTTGTTCTGTCAATAACAACAGTCTAATATAAATGGATGGTATGAACTTGTAACCTAAAGTTGAACTCGTGCGCAAATATTTTTCCATGACGAATTGATAAGGACAATTAGAAAATCAACTCAATCAACTAAATATTAATGTAGCTTCCTGAAATTCAAATGTTAATAAATATAATCTGAATTAAATTTTAACTTTTTTTTTTTTTTCTCCTTTTACAAGTGATAGATGAAATTCTCAACAAACAAATTACTCTAGTCGTGGGACTGCTTTAATGGGAAGTCTATCCTGGCATCCGGCCGAAGTCAATTGGGCGAAATCAAGCCCGTCCCTCTGGCATCTCGCGGCTTACTGCCGTCATGTTGAAAAGGCGACATTGATTACGTATTTTTGCTATCTTAGATAGCTTTGGGAAAAATTGGTGCCATTAATTAGTAGTACTAATCTTATGTCTCTAGTTTCTTCAGTCTTCATCAAAGTTTTCTGAATTCAGATCTCTGATAAATGATAATACCCAGTAAATGAATGAACTAACTTTCGGTCTCTGATGGATTGATTACTACAAAATTTCAAGAACAATAGCAAGGTGGAGATTGTTTGAAATCTTATTTTATAGCATATTGAGTTAACATCTTCTTATTTATATAATATAGTTACATTAAGGAAAAATCATCTTGAAATTGGATATGACATTTTACCTAGAAATTTGATTTAGAGATCGAAACTTTGCCAACATGTAATGGAGACAATGAGGAATAAACGAAACACGAAATTTACTAACAATTCCTTCATATAACAATAAGTAGTTCTGAGTCTGAGACATTTACCATATATATCCTCCAAGGGAAATTAAAAAAATAAAAAAGTGAAAGAACTAACATGTACTTGAGTATTTTATTGAACCATAATTAGCTCATAATAATAATAATAATATTTCTTTTAGGAAAGCCTTTATTACACTGATAATTAGGTCATAAAAACTGTTGAAATTGAAGGGCTCTGACTCTGAGTTTGAGTGTGGTCTTCATTCAAGGATCTTTATTTCCGGATTGAGTAACATAACAGGCGCAATAACAACACGGTGGCGGTGGCTCTCTTTGGCAACATAGGCACGGAGGACACTTCGGCTTCTGCATAAGCTCTGCTTCCCCCAGCAAAAATGTGTAAATTAAAATAAAATAAAAAAAAACTAAATATACTGCGGTGACGAAGAGGTATAAAAATAATAATAAACTTTTGTTTAAACATTCTATGCTTGTATGAAAAATTAACATTTTTTTTTTTAAAATAATGGTACCGAAGAAGCTTTATTTATTTATTTAGCAAAGTAAAAACAGAGAGAAAAAAAAAAAAAAAAAAAAAAACAAAGTTACCTCGATGAGTTAATCCAGTTCCAGCTGCAAGGGATGGTATGGTTGATGAAGAAAAGATCACAAAAATAACAAATGCAACCATAACAAGAGACTTTGAGGAGAAGTTGATTGCCATTGCTCTCACTAATTGATTGAAATTCCACTAGTGAAAATTAGTACTTGAAGGATATATTATGGCATAGCATGCAGGAATTTGATCATTGTTTTATAGGTGGTTTGGGTCACTGAGTAAACGCATCAACTAATTTTTAAGCAATAAAGACTTGACGCCAATGACTAAACTTTCTAAACCAATGCCATAAATTTTCTAAGCACTCCACTTGCGTTTACCTTGACCCTGCTAAACTGCTAACAAAATTTTCTTCTGGATGATTTTCATGGAAACAGACTTTCTAACGACTTTGATCAGACATTTTGGATATTTATAGTCTATACAGTTAATAAATAATGGCATTTGGAATGATTCAAAAGTTGATTAAATTTGCTCTAAATTCCATTTCTATATAGCATTAGGCCACATTTAATCCTACACCAATTGTTTTATATTGATTACAAAGCTTAACATCAACAACATATTTTTGTTGTTGAATTGTGTGGATCACAAAATCTGATTTATAAACTAATAACAGATCAATTGAATGCACGAATTTTTTTAACAACCTTTTCTTTAATCGTTACACTAGTTCTTTTCCTTTGAATATTTCTCTTGTGTGTGTGTTTCAAGTTTAAGGACGATTCTAGATCTTACGAGTAAATAGGGCAAAATGGAGGACTGAAAGTTAAATTCCATTGTAGTTTTTTGTACTTATATCTAATTATTTATTTATCTTAGATGATTGACCATGATTAGAGACATTTTATGCCCCCACACGCAATGGTCCATTACTCTGAGGCCCATCACATGTTAACAAGGCTGCCTCAAAGAATTATCAAAAAACTTTTAGAAACTTAATGTAATAAATAATAAGTATATTATATAGTAGTATTAAATTGTTCTTTTTAAACTTTTAGTTTGTTTTATGTTTTTTTGTGAAGAAAATAGGTTCTTGAAATATTAAAGAATTAAAAAAGTAATGGATGAGAACAAGCAAAGTTTTGTGATTTATATATGACTAGATAACAAAATTTATACATATTCACTAGAATTTGTCCATTCCATTTTAAAAGAGTACAAGTAATTAAACTTATGATCCTTATAAAGCATGACCTGTAAGAATTTCGAAAATATTTTCGACTTTAATAAACGAGTTTATTTGAACCATGCATTAAATTTAAAACTTTAGATGTGTGTGTGTGTGTGTGTTTTTTTTTTTTGAAGAATAGATCATGTTATTTTGATAGTTCAAGCAAAAAAAAAAAAAAAAAAAAAGACTTGGAAACGACCATCATAGTCAAACAAACAAGGATAGATGAGGTTATTTATTGCATCCAATCCAAAACCACAATTATATCTACATCTAGCCGAATAAGTTTTCCACTCCCAGCAATAATCCAACATTTATAACTCATCATCAACTCATCCGATTTTCAACTCATCACCGCCTTAGGTTCGCCGGCATATACTGCAAGAAAAATCATAGTTATCATCAATTCAGTACCTGCACAGGCCAATTGCAAAATAGGTGTATAATGTTTCAATTGCAATCTCATTTATGCTACTGTTATTAAGTATCACTTGCTTATTTATTAGACTTAAGATTAGTCTAATACGTATTATCAGCTTAATAAATTTTTATACGAGCAGGGTTTACATTTTCTCCACAAGTGCACTAAAATTTCATAAATTTTGATGAATATATACTTATGTTTCATACCTCTAAATCTAGTAGTTTAACGTGAATTGTACACTATGCAAATCCGTAATATTAGTAAGTCGGACAAAAAAATATTTAAACAAATAGATAGTTTAAATATTAGTAAGTCATTCGCAACAATTCATATTGTACATGGACAAGTAAATTGAGTGCATTAGGAATAATTTGTTTGTATACGTCAAAATTCTTGTCAAATGTCGTGGGAAGATTTGATATCTAAATGGGTTGCTGTATGGTCAGCCTTGAGAGCCTGCAAGACAAAAAAGAGGTCAGGACTTTACGCCCTTATTGGACTCCGATGCTTAACTGAGAGAGAGTTCAGAAGAAATTAGCATGAAATAGTTAAAAGAGTTTGAAGTCTTATAGGCTTTGGATAATCATACTCCTTTGCATGGGAGTATTTATAGCTAAAAGGAGAGAAGTGCAGGGATTTAAGACTCGCATTATTAGCTTCTAAATATGTGACGTCCTTAACCTGTCTTATAGAGTAGCTGCATCAGCTATAAATACACTTGAGTGTGCTCAAGTGATAGTTATTGAGAATTCCTAGATACTCGTCATGTCATATCAGGTAATTCTTTACATGTACTAACTGATTCTCCATCTTAGACATTACAACGAGCTCTATTAGCAATTTATGCTGATCTATGCTTGTTAGGACTTTACAGAGGGCAGCCTTTTTTTTTTTTTTTTTTAGTTCTGAGGGCAGCCTTAATTGGCTCTTTTCACCCTTAATAATCATGATACTAGGGTAACTGAGGCCAAGCAATTAGGATAATCATGATACTAGGGTAACTGAGGCCAAGCAATTAGATGCCGAACTCTTGATAGAAGTTGATGGATAATGAGTTAATTTTTTTTTCTTTTTCTGAGCTATGTGTTTTAAAGGATACGCTGGCTGGTCCTTGGACTTTAAACCTATTTTATTGAGCCGACAAAAGGCGAAACATTAACCATCCTAGACCCTTATATTTGGGCTGATTAAATAATAACTATTTAAGGGTATGATGCAATTGGGCCATAAAGATTGCACACCACATCAAAGCCTTTCCCTAATTTTCTAATAATATTGTCAAACCCTTCACTAAATTTTCCAAGGCGGAAAATATAGGAAACCTTCCATTAATTTTCATTTATTTTTCTTATACCAAAACATCTGTTCCATTTTTACCTAATTTTATCTTTGTCTTTCCTCGAAGAAGCGAGCAAATGCACATAGTGCACATAGTTTAATTAGTTGCGGCATGCACAATTCCTTTTAACCATGGACCCTTCCTTTGCGGAAACTCCTAATCCAAGGCCTCTAATCGGAGAATTTTCCTCCGCAAATAAAACTTTCTTGTCCAAATTTTACCGATTAATTCTGTCCCAAAAATTTCCCCTGGAAATTGAATCCCATTTAGCATTTACATTTTCTTTTTTCAAATCTGTTCCATTTTTATCATCTCGGACATTTTTCCATACTTCTTTAACCATCAATTTTCTGATGAGTCTTCAAACAAGGCTGCCTCAAAGAATTATCAAAAAATTTCAACCCCAAGTTAACAATTTTGATTAGTTCAGTAATTCTTTCCTATTTATCCCCTGATTAAAAATACTGTTGCTTAATTTGAATCCCCTGACAGGCCGGCCATGGCCGTCCATTTTCTGATGATTCATTCTCAGAATTAGCAGCATAGCCAAGAAGTTGTTGATTCTTGAATGAACAAATACAATCATATTCATGTAGATTTGGCAATCATGTTTGTTCATTCTCCTTTCTCTCGGAGTTAATTCAATCTATGTACTAAAAGGTGGGAAATTTAAAAAAAAGAATGGCTTATAGGGCCACCTCGAGGTCCCAGTCATTGTCAGTTTCCCAACTTTCTTTCTCTCAGAGGATAACAGAAGATCCAGTAACATCGAAAAATGCTCAGAGCACGGTAACATGTGTATATCAGACTCACCTCGGTGGCTATTGGAGAAATGTAACAGTTTTGTGGAGCAAGAATTTGATGAATCATTCCCTGAGCATAACCGTAGATAGCGTAGAGACTGATTATCATCAAACTTGCAAAATTGACCTTAAGCCTTGGCACTTTTGGGCCAAAAAAGGGTACAAAACGTTTGAGGTTGATGGAAACCAACTAGATGCTTATTGGGATCTGCGATCAGCAAAATTTTCTGGCAGTCCGGAGCCATGTACAGATTTCTATGTAGCTCTAGTTTCGGATGAAGAAGTGGTGTTGTTATTAGGGGACTACAAGAAAAAGGCCTATAAACGAACAAAATCCAGGCCTGCCCTGGTTGATGCTGTCCTGTTTTTCAAGAAAGAACACGTGTTTGGCAAGAAATCATTCTCTACCAGAACCAAATTTGATCATAGGAAAAAAGAGCATGAGATTGTTGTGGAAAGTTCAACCTCCGGGCCTAAAGATCCTGAAATGTGGATCAGCATTGATGGGATAGTGCTGATTCACATAAGGAATTTGCAGTGGAAATTCAGGGGTAATCAAACTGTGTTAGTTAACAAGCAACAGGTGCAAGTCTTTTGGGACGTTCATTCTTGGTTATTTTGCAGCCCTGGATCAGGCCACGGTTTGTTCATTTTTAAGCCAGGGGCGGTGCCAGAAGCTGATAGCGATAAGGACAGCAATTGTACTGGTGATAGTGATTGCAGCGCTGACAGCCGGTATTATTCCACCCGAAGCCATTCCAAAGGTTCACCCTTCTGCATGTTCCTATATGCGTGGAAGATCGAGTAAGATCAAGACAATCTTTGGTGTTTTAGAGGCGATTTACAGTCGGTTGGGGATAAAAAATGGTTGCAAAATCTGAATTGTTGTAATAGAGTAAGTTTGTTCAATTTAATCCCGGAGCACTTGTTGATTATTGTGATCATCATTTTAAAAACTACTGCAGAAATAGGCTTACTCCATCATTGTTGGTGCCAGCTAACAGATACAGTTTTATACTATGCTTACCATTGTCTTATCCATCTTTAATCCCATGTGCTTAGTTCTAGCAACGCACTGAAATATTCGGTCATTCTGCTGATCTACTCATCCAGCATAGAAATCTCTCATTATTGACTTAGCTAGTTAAGATTTTTTTTTTTTTTTGGGTGCAGTGATACACGTGGTTCTTTATTTATAAGCATGATTCATCACGCAAAGGAAAATGCTTCTGAAAAGGTTGCTTCTTGCTTATTTCTTTCCTCTTGCACGTCATCGGGGCAAATAAAACAGGCAGAGGTATTCTCTAGACTGGTCAGCTCTGTCATTTCACAAGCTGGACTCATATCCTTCTGGACTTCATGGCCGTAATTGAACTGATATATAACTTCCATGGGTCTAAATCCCATTTTCGACATTAGTCTAATACTTATGGATCTGATAAATGGACGAAGCACTAATCCTTCTGGGGCTGATAAATGGACTACGCAACTCCAGACGGTTTTCTTCTGATTTTCTTTGTTACATTCAAATTTGGTTAGCCAATCAAATTAGATTGGAAAAAGTTTTGATGATTATCAAAATAATTTCGAACTCAACTCTGTGAAATAAAATTACAAATTTATACCATGAAAATTGAGCTACTCAAGCTAATATGACAAAAGCCTGTTTAATTAATATACAAACAAGACTTGAACGTATTTTCTTGCTCATCAATAATCAAACTAAGTTTTAAGAGTATAATCTCTGGCTTAACTCAACTCATTCGGGTCTCCTAATTCTTGCTCTTTCCAGTGTCTGACATGCAACTTTATTTGTTTTTTCCAGTTAAAAAAGATTTCTATGTAGATACTTGTTGAAACAAGAATGGCCCCTCCAGAATATTTTCCCAAGTTACGAAGGAATCCCTTTCCCATGTCGTGTATACATTTTCATTCCCGAATTTTGAGATGAGGTTACCTGCATAATTGTGCAGATCCTAGTAATATTCAAGAAATGTAATTAGAAAAATGTAGAGCTAATTATATATGTGTGCAAGTTAGTGATAGCAAAGCTCCATAAATAAGCCTTTGACTAGAAATAAATAAAATCTGGTTGCTGTTATATTTTTTTTCATTACTGTCACGAATATTTGCAACTTCTTTCAGTTGCAACTTCTTTCAGTTGTAAATCTTGGGTATGATTAGAGTAACAGAAAGATGAAGTCGGCCTAACAGTTGCAGGATTGGGCCGGCTGTGTTGGACTGGTGATGTTAGCTTGTCTTAAGTAGACTAATTTATACGACCATATCACAACTGTCTCACTAAAGTCAAATCTTAATCGTGTGAAAGCCCTACAACAACAACAGCAACTAGACGCACGCGAACACGCCATTATTGATTTGATTCATTTGAGGAGCTTTTGTAAAGATTAGTCAGCTTAAAGGAAAGAAGGAAAAACCAAATGCTTAACAATCAAGCCTAAGATCTGGTTTCTTCCCTCAACAGAATTTCCTATATTTAGCGTACAATCCTAACAACATTTCATCAAGTACGAACTGTAAAATGAAACCTCAGGAACAAATCCCTCTTTCTCGAATATTTTTGTTCTTCGCTAAGCCTGAGTTGTTGCTAGAATAGCCTCCTCCATTCGGCTATTCCACTTTTCCTTTTTGACTACAATAGGAGATACTAAAGAAAAGAAATGAAACCCGTCTATTATTCAACCAAGAAAGCAACAGAATCCTTTTCTATGTACCTCTTAGAGGTCAAGCTTATTAGTCAAGAAATTTCAAAGTTTATAGTGGTTAATAAACTACTATATACATACGTGTGATTATAATTGCATTTAAATTAATTGAGCAGAACTACCAGGGAAGAGGAATATGTAACATGTGCATGGCAATAAGCTTGAGGGTGAAAATCAAGGGGCACGCCTTGGACCGAATCTAGGAGACAGGACCACTGACTAAGATTAAGGGAATGTCTATTGCAGTGATCAACTGAAGAGCTCAGATTAAAAAAACCACCTCAAAAAGATTTCCAAGATAATTATGCTTTAAGTACAGTAGCAAAAGGGTGTTACTTATTCCCCCTTGTATTTAAAACGGAGTTCATCAGAGAGCATAAAGTCGAGATCCCTTTTAGCCTAGAACTTAATCATAAGCGTTATAATTACTAAGACTTTTGTCATTGACAACTTGTGTCGAATTTAATTATTCCCATCCTTTGTCTTTGCTACTACTACTAGTAGTTTAGCATTTTTCCTATTATTAGTATTATAAGTGAAAACATAGAACAGGTACACTTTGCCGAAGTAGAAAAAGGTGATACAATATAATGTCAATAGTTTTGACCCCTTTATGATTCTTGATCTTGAATGGTAGGTGTCATGATGACTGTAATGATTGAGAGTATTGATTAATGAGGCCTGATCATGGAATAAGCAATAATGAGGAGACGATGAAATTCTAGGATTCTAAACCAACACATATAATTATCGTAACAATCCAATGACGATCAGCATGATTATGGGACAAGGGTCCCTCCAAAGCAAGAAGGGGAAAAAAAGAAAGAAAAAGAAAAAGAAATCAAAATCTAAAAGGCAAGAAGAATATAGATCATGCACAAATTTCTCCTCTTTTTTTTTTTTTTTTTTGTGGTGTCAGGTTGAACAAGTTTCTTCAAATTTTTGGGTGGTAGACATAATCAGGGTTCTGATTGGGAAAATGAGATGTCATAGGAAATGAGTGGTTGAATGGAATTGAAGGATACTCATCAGACTTTTGACCCAAGGCTTCCAATGCTTTAACCTGTGACCTGAGGAACTTGAGGTAGTTTGCAGCCTCATCAAGCATTGATGCAGTGTCCATCTTGCTACCACCAGGAACCAGTCTTTGCAAAACTCTTATTCTCTCGCTTATCCTCTCTCTTCTTTGCCTTGCAGCCACAGTTTGTGGATCAGTCGATATTCTAACGTTTTTCCTCTTAGGCCTCTCCATTATCTCTGTGCTAAAATCCACCGGCCTAAACGCGGCCGCTCGATAAATCATCTCCTTCATTTGTGCAATGGCTTCTGGATCCGGCTCTCCTGCAGATGATATTGTTGAGGAGCAAGGCTGCTGAAAATTGATATTTGATGAACTTGGATGCTCTTCTGGTCTGGGCCTTTTGGGTTTTGGCATGTTTTCTGAAATCAGCTGGAAACTACCTTCAGCAGTGGAAAGGTTTTTCAGTAGCGTTTCACTGCTTCTTTTGGCAGCATTATGCCTAGTGCTGCCTGATGTTTTAGCTTGATTAGCAAATTGGTCAGATGAAATTTGTGAAACTGTTTCATCGAGCTTACTTATACGGTTATGGTTCTTGCTGTCGTTAGCATTTGAGCTATCGCATGCGGACTTCTCGGATGAAACAGCATTCACAGCTCTGAAATTCCGTAAATCTTTGCAGTTGGAGAAAAGCATGGAAATCTCTGCATCATCTTCCACTAAAGCGTCTGTGTTGCTGATGGATGCTGATAGCAGACAATCTAACGATTCCGTGGAGCCAGTAGCCATTGCAATTAATCCAGCCTTAGCCTCCTGGAGGCAATTATCAATCATTGATTTGTTTGCCATGGCATAATCAGAGAATAGGCCATTCAACTGGTTGATGAAGTCAGTCCTATCTAGGTTTGGAGAAGAACAAATTTCAGCTCCTGATGATTGTCTAGGTACCTTATTATCATCAGCCAATTTAATGGGCTCATCTTTCTGTGAAAAATTCCAGGTTGGAATAAACTGTACCGGATCGGAGGTCAGTGCTGAATGCTGACATAGTTGGCTAGTCCTATCAGACATTGAATTGCAGTGAGATGAACTGGTTTTTTGGATCATTTGAATTGAAGTGAAAATATCTTCTGGGAGGTCTATTTTGCCTCCAATAAAGGTGAAGCCACCAGAATTTGGCATCATCAAGCTTTCTTGAGGGTTTTCCCACGAAAGAGAAGAGTTCGCAGCTACTTCTGCCCCATCCCAGCTGCCCAAACCATCCATGGTTCTTATCACAGAAGTAGAGAAAATGACAAAATGGCTCTTCAGTGCCTGGCAGAAATTGAGAGATAAATGGAATCAATAACAAAATTGACATTTATTAACCTCATAGACTCTTTTATGAGGAGAAGCCTGTCCTAAAAAATTTGTCTATTGAATTCAAGTACTGTTATAAACCAAGTTAGCAGGCTAGTATTTAACTAGAAAGGCATACCAATTAAGTCCAGATCCAGCTTATGCTTCTACCCTGGGCAGAATATTCACTTGTGCAAGAGCAACCAAATGAGGAAATTGTATTATTTGAGATAAGAGATGTAAGAGCTGACGTTGGAACGGCTCTGGATATGCATCATCATTTGTACAATCTCGTACCAGCACTAACCACCATGTTCAATTTCGTATGTTGGAAACTGTAATGAACATCACCACCGTCAGTCTTATATGCTCACAAATTTTGTCGACGTTTATAACAAGACAACACGAGAATTTAAGTGCAGAAAATCATTCAAATGAAACAAAACATTTACTGCAATAGTTAGTTAATTACAGAAAATTACTGGAAAAGGTTGCACTAGCTATAGCTATGCCTTGAGCAGCAATGAAGGACCAGCATTCTTGACTTAATACGAAACTATGTTGTTTTGCTGGTTGAGGGTTATATAGGAATTAGAAAGAAAGTAATGAATGAGTAGATTATATAATGGTATTGAGTTGAATATACATAAAATACTAATATGATAAAAGGGAAAGCTTTACTGAAAATATGTAATACTACAGTTGACAGGAATGTAATGGTCTTGGAAAGACAAAATTTTAGTCAGTTAGGTGGGGCTATAAGAGTATTTTTCGCAGATGGGGAGCATGAGATTTCAGGAATCTTCGTTTATTAATTGTTTGTTAGTTGGTTAAATTTTCACTTATGTTTTAAAATAGTTTACTTACCTGTGGAAAGCTCTGAAGTCTGACCTCCTTTTGGTTTGTTCTTGCTCATTCTAATCCATGCGTACTGTAAGCTCATAAAAAATTGCAATCAGGGTAAGCCTTTAACCGTTGCTATCTGTCCTAAAAGACTTCCATCAATGATAGTTTTAATCAATAGCTATTTTGTGTTTTTAACTGTTTTACTTTTAACCTCTACCTTCTGCCTCAATGCTTTTTCATGATAAAAGTCATAATCTCCTTTAGTATTCCTTTTTATGCTTTTCTTGTAGGAAAATTTGTTCTTTTTTTTCTCTCTCCCTTTCTCTGTTTTCCTTTTTTCTTTGAGTTCTTTTACTGCCAAGATGAAATATTAGCAGGCAGATGATTATCAGGACCGAGATAACAAAAGAAAACAAGAAATTTTCATCTATCTGAGAAGTTACTCTGTACAAATGTTTGAAGTTAATTGGTGTACCAAATGTCACCGGAATTTTGATCAAGAATTTACGGGGTTTACATAGTTTTCAGGGCCGTGCATCAAACATCCTTAGCTGGAACAATAGGCATAACAGCTTGAAGCTGAGGATGTCGTCTATTAGTAATTGGTACCAAATTAAGAGCACATAGAAAACAGAAAATCTTAAAAGATTTGAAAATGTATTTCTTAGGATTGGCATAACATCATCATCAGCACAAACAAATAGAACAAGTACTAGTGGGCGGATGATAAACAAATTTACAACATGATGGCAGGCTATGCAAGCGAAATAGTCAGAAGGGCTCAGAATCAGAAGAGAGGATGAGAGGGGCCTCCACTTGCTCCTGGGATGTCTTTTCACATCTTCTATACTTCTCCATTATTCCTCCATTTTCTAGATACCAGAAATTGGAGTAGTTTTTCTCTTACACTCTCTAGTCTTTCCCTCTATCTCTCTCTCACCATTTCGTTTTTCTCTTACATTCTCTAGTCTTTCCCTCTATCTCTCTCTCACCCTTTCTCTTTCTACCACTCACACTCAGAAGAGAGAGACAGAGAATAAGAGAGGACATCTGGACTGTGAAGGCATCCCCACATGCCCCCCATCAATACAGCTCAATGAATGGGTTTCCATTTCAATTGCTTATTTTGTCACTTTTTTAAGCACATTTCTATTGTGTCAACGCTCATGTTTTTCATCGCCATCAAATTTTTGTCTTCAAACGAGATCTATTTTGACAATCCAATCAGTTAATGTTTATATTTATATTTACGTATAAGATATATCCATTTGGTAGCTTAACATAACGCATAAAATCTTAGGACAGAACGAAGAGCTTTAGTTAGAAACTTCCACTTGAGCACCAAACTCGATCATGCACATGGAGGAGGGAGCGTGATGGTATCTGATTGAGCTACCGCAAGAAGAAGGGCAATCTGCACCTAACGATTATTCCTCATCTTTTTTCGAAGCTTGACTGAATAATTTTGCTTTTTTCAGCATATAAGAGTAGAACTCTAATTCTTACACAACACAACCACTCACCCCCCCCCCCCCCCCCCCAAGACAAAAACCAAGACACAAGAAAAAAAAACCAAAAAATAAAAATAAAAACTGGTAGGAAATTGAGTTGGGGCACGTTGGAATAGCGATAAAAGTAAAATTTAGGTTAAATTTCTGAAAATTTGATCACTTCTAATTAAGTGACGAAAGGCTTGCCTACAAAAATGCCCCATACCGATAGGACTCGGTTGATAACTAGCTCGTTAAGAGTGAAGAAACTGGAGCACA